>NW_004624855.1:2238939-2251971 GCF_000247695.1 Heterocephalus glaber | reverse complement strand
AAATCTTTGCTGTTATCTGAGTAATTATTTCTGATTTCATTTTTCCCAGATCCTCTTTTGTTGCCAGTTCAGAGAGTCCAGGTGGTTGAGTGTCAGATTGTTCCATCTCATTTCCCTTTGGGGTTGCTGTAGATGAACCAAAAGTCTGTTTTTGAGACTTATTTACGTGTCTTCTCATTTCTACAGAGGGGTTGCTTCTGGCACCCACGTGGCTCACCTTCTCTGCCCTAGGAGCTTGGGATGTCGGTGGGAGAGCTTCCTTCGGGCTACTGGGACCGGCTGAGCTTCTCTGCCCTAGGAGCCTGTGATGGAGGCGGGGGAGCTTCCTTCCGGGTGCTGGGACCGGCTGAGCTTCTCTGCCCTAGGAGCCTGTGATGGAGGCGGGGGAGCTTCCTTCCGGGTGCTGGGACCGGCTGAGCTTCTCTGCCCTGGGAGCCTGGGATGGAGGCGGGAGTCTCCTTCCGGGTTCTGGGACCGGCTGAGGTTCTCTCAACTGCTGTACTTTTAATCCTTTCCTTTTCAGAAGCTCTCTTTGCATTTGACTTTTTGTTAATTGCAAGGAGATTTAGTATTAACAGAAAACTGAACAAACAAACCTGTCCATTAGTAATGTACTTGCAGGTGCATTAAGAAGTTTGTTAGTATGTATTAGAGTGGTAAAGATAAAATTTGTAATGGCTGTGGAAGTTTCTGGGTCTATATGTTATTATATGTCACTCTGAAAACACCCTAATGCTTTTCTCAGATCTTAGTACTGGGGGAAATCGAACTCAGGGCCTGGAGCTTGCCGGGAAGGCACTGTGACCCTGAGCTACGGCCCCTCTCAGATCTTTCTTAATAGATTCCTTACAATTTTGTAGAAGTCTACCTTTGTCATCGGTTGCTAGCAACCACACTTATGGCTGTGTATGGTGGCATATACCTATAATATGAGTTACTAGAGGGTCTGAGGGAGGAGGATCACAAGTTTGAAGCCAGCCTGGGCAATTTAACATGTTCCCTCTGGTTTGAACCGCTGGTAGTTAGCTCTTTAACATCAGACAGTGGAATTCAAATCAGAACCACCCCATAGTGAGACAAACGAATTATAACCCCACTGTGAATGTGTTAAAAAGGGCTAAGAATGTAGTTCAGTGGTAGAGCACCCTTGTGTTCAGTCACCAGTATTGCCAAAAAAAAAAATAATGTGTTTTTACTCATACTACTGTAAGTACATTATCTGAAAAATATAGATATTGTTGAGAACTAATTTTATATGCATGTGTATGTATATATATGGTATATGTATATACTTGCACAGTAGCTTAGATAAGGTTTAAATCTATTTTAAGCTTGAATTGCATCATCATTTAAACTAAGAAGTATTACTTTTTATTTTTTTTAAACCAACTTTGTTTTTGTTTTTTGGGGGAGAAGAGAGCTCTGTCCCATCTTGCTCAATTCCCAGTTTGCTTTTCCCTGTGCACACTGTACATCCAAATATTAAATCACTGTTTTATGTCAAATTTCAGAAAATTATGTAATACATCTACTGTTTTGTATGCTATAAGGTAAGCTTTAACAAAGTTTGTGTATATTTGGTTTGACCTGCAGTTTTTCAGGACTCCTAAAATGAGATTATGTCTAAAGAAAATTGGTATTATGACCTTTTTTCCCTCTTAGATCCTTTCAATTGTTAACACAAATATCTAGGCTGAGAAGCTTTATCTCACTATTTTCATGGTTTTTTCACTTGGTAAATATAATAGATTTGAATATAATGTTTATAGCCAGTCTAAGGGGGTTATTAAGGTCATCCCAGCTAGTCTCAGTTATCTGCTTTTCTTAGCACCTTTAAATCATAGAAAATAAATACATTATATATGTTTCTTTACTGTTCACTATTATTTCAAATTATAAATTACACATATGTGCAAATATTCTGTAGCCATTATCAGTAACACTGTACCACATAAGTTTTATGATTATTTTAAGCCCCAAACCTTAAACTAGCAAAACTGATTTTTTGTTACAAAAAAGTCTTTTTTTTTGCCTCAAGACTTTCTTTTCCATACTAACTATATAACACTCTCTGCTAAGTCCTCAGTGCTTCTCTTCTGCATACGTTTTCTGAATGTTCTTATGTTCTATGCTGGCATGAGATAATATCTGTATCTACTATAATTTTTAAATTCACATTGTTGAATTTCTGTGCTGATCCCAACACCTATATTTTAGTTACCTTCAGACATTTCCACATAGTTGTCCCTTGAGCACCTCAAATTTAGTGTATTAGAAACTAAATTCATTATCTCTATCTGTAGTTTTATATGGCGATACAGTGTATATAGCATTCTATCTTTTCTTAAAGTATAGTCTGATATTTTTAAAAAAATTGTATTTTCAATGTCTTGAAATGACATTTGTCTTTTTTTTTTTTCAAAATATCATGCTTAACTAAACAGAAATGAATGGTATGTATGTGGTCTGTTAGTGAAGGCAAAGAGGAAGTAATTTAAATGTTGGCCTAGGCAAATTGTTTTATGAATGAGGTTTAATAGCAATAATAGTTTTTGTACTAAAATGTAACAAAATCCCTATAGACAAATCCTTTTTGATAAATCATAAATTATAGTCAATATAAGATAAACCAGGCTGTCAGTTTTTTTAGGAAAATTTGTTTTAAAATCCTTATTTTAAATAGATTAGGAGGTAAATTGATTTTAAACAAATTTTCTAAAGTGCATTGATTTTAGATATATTACTCTATAACTTGTAAATACATCCTATTCTGTCATATCTAAAGACACTGTAATGTTATGTACTAAGAAGCAAAATGCTTATAATTAATGACACCATTCTTAGAATTTTTATTTATTTAAAGAGTCTTTAATAGTTTTATTTTATTTTAGTTTTGATACAGGGTCTTACTATGTAGCTTTGGCTGGTCTTGAATTCACTCTGTATCCCAGGCTGGCCTTGAACTTGTGCTGATTGTATTGCCTTAGTTGCCCCAGTGCTGGGATTACAGGCATGCACCAACATGCCCACCTGAGTCTTTAATACTTACATAAATGAAATATATTTGTGAATATGTGTCTATAACTTAACTCAAATCACTATTGATTATGTAACATTTTGACTTCAAAAATGTTAAAATATGGAAAAATTCTGCCCTAACTTTGGTGAAATGAGGTATGTCCTGAGTATGGAGGAGAGATTGGGATAGTGTTATGTGTTGGGTGTTACTGATGGTCATCACTTGGGAGAAGCAAAGTAAGACTAGAAGTGATTAAAAATTGAAACTTTGGGAAACATTAAAATTTTGTAGAGTATACAAAGTTCGGGGGGGGGGGTCGCTAAAAAGAGTGACTTAAGTAAGTAGAAGAGAACCCAGAGGTGGTTGTATTTAGGAAGAATAAAATGAAAGTATTTTAATAAGATACATAACTGGTTATAGTGTGTCTTGCTAGACAAGAAGGAAGATGTGCGTGTGTTCATTCCAAAGCTTGGAATTAAATGAATAGAACTAGTTGTTTGAAGGAAATGTGCATTTCTTTGCATTAATTTTGATGGATTTTATATACACAAAATCACACTAGGCACTTTACACTGGATTTTAGTCTGTCTTCACATATGGTAATGTTAAATTTAAAATATTACCACTTATTTGTTTCTACAAAGAAGAAATCAAGGAATAAAATAAACTAAAATCATAGGTTTTGGTTAATCAATTGTCCTCCACCATTTTATGAAAATAATCTTGGTGAATAATGGCTCCAAAAAGTTGAAATGATTTGGTCTAAAGTTAACACATGTAGTTCATGACCAAGATAGGAACTAGGTATGTTTTTCATCCAGGGTTCTGTCAGATCTCCCATGCCATTCCTTTCTTCTTAAGTTGAAGGTGATTACTTATATGATGACAAGGACAATGGATACAATCTTTTAAAATTTAGAGAAGAATGTTGCATATGTGTTTTGATTCCTTTCATTTTCAGCATGATCTTTTTAACAACCACAGCTTGAATTATAAGTACATGTGAATATCAGTTTTATTGAACATACTGAGTAGTTTCATATTTTTGAGTTATGTAATGTTCTGTTTTTATTTTTAATAGAAAAAATGAATGCACCAAATCAGCCTCCACATAAAGACACTGGAAAAACAGCAGAGAACATGGAAGACTATAGCTACAAGCAGGAGAAAAAGATCCGAGCAACTCTTAGAACAACAGAACGTGATCATAAGAAAAATGTACAGTGCTCATTCATGTTAGACTCAGTCAGTGGGTCTTTACCAAAAAAATCAATTCCAGATGTAGATCTCAATAAGCCTTACCTCAGCCTTGGCTGTAGCAATGCTAAGATTCCCGTCTCTGTACCCATGCCTATAGCCAGAACTGCACGCCAGACTTCTAGAACTGACTGTCCAGCAGATCGTTTAAAGTTTTTTGAAACATTACGACTTTTGCTAAAGCTTACCTCAGTCTCAAAGAAGAAGGACAGGGAGCAAAGAGGACAAGAAAATACATCTGCTTTTTGGTTTAACCGATCAAATGAGCTGATCTGGTTAGAGCTGCAAGCCTGGCATGCAGGACGGACCATTAATGATCAGGACCTCTTTTTATATACAGCCCGTCAAGCCATCCCAGATATTATCAACGAAATCCTTACTTTCAAAGTTAACTATGGGAGCTTTCCCTTTATTAGAAATGGAGCAAGTTTCAATGGTACTTCAATAGAAGGGCCATGCAAAGCCCCTTATGAAACAAAGAATGTGGGTTACTCAACATATCATGAGCATCTCCAGCGCCAGAGGGTCTCATTTGAGCAGGTGAAACGGATAATGGAGCTGCTAGAGTATATAGAAGCACTTTATCCATCATTGCAGGCTCTCCAAAAGGACTATGAAAAATATGCTGCAAAAGACTTCCAGGACAGGGTGCAGGCACTCTGTTTGTGGTTAAACATCACAAAAGACTTAAATCAGAAGTTAAGGATTATGGGTACTGTTTTGGGCATCAAGAATTTATCAGATATTGGCTGGCCAGTGTTTGAAATCCCTTCCCCTCGACCATCCAAAGGTAATGAGCCAGAAGACGAAGGTGATGACACAGAGGGAGAATTAAAAGAGTTGGAAAGTAGTATGGATGAAAGTGAAGAAGAACAAATCTCTGATCCAGGGGTACCAGAAATCAGGACATCCGCAGACAACAGTTCGGATGTTCAGTTGCAAGACTGTGCATCCAGGAAGTTTGAGAGGCTTGAGTCTGAAGAGGAGCCTATGGGCTGGGGAGCAGCAGACTATAGCACAGAAGCAGGCTTCAGTAGACATTGTCTGACTTCTATTTATAGACCATTTGTAGACAAAGCACTGAAGCAGATGGGGTTAAGAAAGTTAATTTTACGACTTCACAAACTAATGGATGGTTCCTTGCAAAGGGCACGTATAGCACTGGTTAAGAGTGATCATCCAGTGGAGGTAGGTTTCATTAGACAAGAGCATGATGATGTCCTTAGTTCCATTATTTATTATAAATTAGAATGTGTTGGTTATTTTAAAAACATTTAAAAAAAATTTTTTTTTGGTACCGGGGATCGAACTCGGGTCCTTGGGCTTGCGCAGCAGGCGGCGAAACCACTCAGCTAAATCCCTGGCCCCTAAAAACATTTTATTAGTACATGTTTGCAGTAATGTGTGCATTCTCAATGGGGAATTGGTACATGTACATGACACATCTTAATTCCCTTTTTCAGTTCCTTCCACTCGCTTTCCTCTTCACTCGCTCCATCTCTGGATCTTCTTCCCATTTGAGAAAGATCTATCTCCCTACTTCTTATTATCTATCTTTTTTTTTTTTTTTTGGAACTGGGGATCAAACTCAGAACTTTGCACCTGCGAGGCAGGCTAAATCTGAGCTAAATCCCTGGCCCTCTTATTATTTATTTTTAATTTGCTCCTTATTTGTATTTTGGGTTTCTCATACAAGAAACCATGCAATATTTAAGCTTGCGTGTCTGATATATTTCACTTAACATAATGGATTCAAAATGTATTTATTTTCCTACAAATGATTCAAGTTTATCTTTATGGCAGAGTAATATCCCATTGTGCATAAATATCATATTTTCTTTGTCCATTGATCTTTTAATGCACAAATAGGCTGGTTCCGAGATTTAGCAGTTATGAATTGAGCTGCTATTAACACGGGTATATGTATGTATCACTATAATATGATGTCTTTAACTCTTGGGAAGATACCTAGAAGGGTAGTAGCTGGGTCAGATGGAATTTCTGGTTTTAGTTTTTTGAGTAATCTCCATCCTGATTTCCATAATAGTTGTACTAGGCTATTACATACTTTCATATCTTGATATTTGTAAGTCATAAGTGGTAGTTATTATAAATTTCATATTTAATCATTTTAATATAAGCTACTGTGCTAAGTGCATCTATGAAAACTGTATGAAATTTAATGAATTAAGTACCAGGTGGTGTATGGAGGGAAAAGGTTTAACCATATAAATAGAGGATGGTGGAGAGGTTAGGTATGAATACAGAGAGAAGAAAGCCACAATCATGGATGACCACATGCTGAGAGTGAGTCAATAAAAGAGTCAACATCACACTCAGGTATTTTTAAATGAACAAGGTGTCCAAGGTCACAGATACATCTTTATTTTTTGAAATAGCATGTCTAGTTTTGGTTACTGCATTTTAAAGAGATCTTGTAATTTATAGAGAAATATAAAAATGATCAAAGAGGAGAAGTATACACTATTTGGGAAGTTTCAAGTGTTGAGGCTAGATGATAGAAATTTAAGGACAATCTTTATTAAGTGTGTTTTTCGGCATGTGAAGATTTTTGCGAGCCTCATGTCCATTATAGGTAATTGCTTGAAAACAGTACAGCTTTGATTTAGATAGCACGACACCTCTGAAGTTCCTTACTGTTAAGGGTGTCAAGACTAGAAAGGGGCATATTGTGGGATATTTGTTCTTGAGAGTATGGACTGTTTATGTCTTCTGGTAAGTTTGCATCCTCTACCGGCTGGAAGTGAAAGCATTCAACCCTGTGAGAGCCCTTGAACCTGTGTCAGTGCAAATTCAGGATTTTAGCAGCCATATACATACATACATATATATATATGTGTATATATATGTATGTATATGTATATATGTATGTATATATGTATGTATATATATGTATGTATATATATATATCCAGTGTACCTGTCATTTTAATTTTTAAATTTTCAGTTTATTACATAATCTGGCTCGCTTTGGAGTGAGAAATAAAACGGAAGGCATTTAAGATGGGAAACATCCAAACAGACTCAGTTTACAAGGTTATCTGTACCCCTATAGCCAGATCGTTAACCTTTTGGGACATGGGGGTCAAACAGTCACATAAATATAGCAAGGTCTTTATCAAATGAACCAACACTTTGTAGTAATTTTAAACAGTATTTTAACTTTGTGAATTATGTCTTTTTTTATATATATATTGTTTTATTAGATCAAATTAGCTTTTTCCCTCTTTTAGTCCATGAATCACTAAGATTTTTATCATACTGCAGATTTCAGAAAGCATAGAGTAAAGCAACAGATATGTCTCAAGGATTTGTCATATTTCAAATGGTAAATAACTTTTGTCTAGTCTTTTGACTAGAGTGGTTTAACTATCCAGACCTGTGTGGGCCGGACAGGAGTGATGTTTATTTTAATTTTAATTTTGAAGCCTAGTTTTGAAGTAATATGAACAGCAAAGCTGTGGCAGTGTGGTCTCATCTTTAACACAGTGGTTTTCATAGGACAGGCTTATGGTGAGGGCAAGAAGTAGGGCTGGCATGTTGGCTTTCTGGAAACTGCTTTGCATGCCCTTCTCAGTCATCTTTCTCTCCCCTCCAGACTGTAGGAATCAATGAGTGTCATTAATGGTAGTACTGTGCTTTGCATCCTTAGATCTGTTAAAACAAGAAAACAGTGAGGGACTGAGGAGGAAGCTTAGTGGTAGAGCACTTGCCTAGCATGTGTGCTCAATACCCAGTACCACCACCAAAAAAAGGAAAAAAATGAGAGAGAGAGAGAGAAAACTAGTGAGCCCTACATTTTCTGTTGGAACTCATGTTGAAGAAGGATAGCAGTTTACCCATGGTTTTGAACTCCTATGAAGCTGTGTTCCTTTGTTTGACCAATTGAGATTTAACAAAAGAAGTCATCTTTGTTAGAGAAAAAAGCAGATTCAAATTCAAATCTTATAAGGTATATGAATTGAAGGCTGTTTATTTAGAATTGTCTTTAGATTGTTTGCTTTTGAAGCACCTGTTATTTTTAACTTTGGTTCATAAAATATTAAGTCCTTGTCAAATCTGAAGTAGGAATTCTGTACTGTATTGGAGATTAATCCAAACTAACAAATGATGAGGCTCTAAAGTTATAATTAACTCAGTGGGAAAGTTAAAATTTTGTTTTTATTTCCATTTCAGGGACATAAACTCTGGGGTGTGTTGTGTATGCATACTCCCTTCCTGAATTTATTATGTTTTGTCATATAGGTTTGTGCAGTTTAAATACTTGTAAAAATACATAAGCTATATGTTGTAAGGTTATTTTATGCACATTTTTTTGCTTTCTGTATTAAATTTATATATTTTCAGAAGGGGAGAAAGATAAAATGAGTATATTTTATTGCAATCTTTATCATACATATTACCTCAAATGCAAGTAAGATGTTTTGGTTAATTGCTTTCTTTTGAATTAGAAATGACTGTGTAATTATTACACATTTAGTGGCCAATAAACTACTGTTTATCATTGGAGCCAAAGAAAAATTATGCTGTTTTTTTTCTCTAAAAAATACAAGAAACCTAGAAGAAGTTGCCCTTTATTTTTAGAGTAAACAGAACATGTAGAAACTAGGAAGTATCTATTAACATCTACCACTTAGTGTTACCATTTGCTAGACTTAGCAAATCGATGAGGTAGGTCATATTATTTCTATAGTTTACAAATAAGGAAACTGGGTTAGAGAGAGAGAGGAGATAGTTTTCTCCAAATCACAGTGCCATGGCATTGTTAGATGGATTCAAACCTAAGATTCTGGGATACCAGACTTTGGACTATGCTATTAGTTTCCTACCCTGTCTGCACGTCAGCATTGCCCATGAATCTTTAAAATATGCACACCTTTGTCCTTGGATGTAAGACAAATCAGAATCTCCCAGCATGGGACAAAAGACTGACTTTTTAAAAAGAATAACATTTCAAACAAACCTGTACTATATGTCTCATATATAGCCAGGCTTGTACCAGTGCAATTCTGAGTCAGCCACTGAAGATGCCAGTTTGGCCACAGATTCCCTGCCTTCTGCCTTCAAGATCTGTGCTTACTATGTAGCTATTAAAGTTAACTTTTGAGTTGCTCCAATCATTGCCTGTCTGATATAAATACAATTACAAAACCTTTTTATTGAATGACACACTAGCAAGTATACACTTGCTCATTTGCCTAGAAGTTTTCTGAAACAAACTTATTTGAGGGAAAATAGGAATTGTGTTACATTGTTTTGAGATCGGTAAGCCAGCTGATTCAGACTGATGTAAGATCAGAGTAGGACAGAAGCGGAGAACTGGATCCCTTGTAACAGAACTGCGACAGTAATGTTAAGAATAGTAGCTAGCATTAACTGAACATTTGAGATATAACTTGGGGAAGAAGAAAGGTCAGATAACTTTGTTAAATTGAACATCCAGTAAGTGTCAAAATCAGGATGTGAACTCAGAACTCTGGCTGTAGAGCCATGCATTTTGACAGTATACTACTCCCACAGTTAGAATTGGTTTCACATGGTGTTTACGGAAGATAGGTATTAAGTTAGCGAGGGGCTAGTATTTAAAAATGGGAAGATTTTACATAAAAATCTGTATTTTTGGTTTTCCTTGAAATACTGCAAGGTCTGTCAACACTGGGTGCACATTCCTACATAGTAGTCACTGGCTGGAGCTGACTGGCAGCATTCATGCTCCATTTTACCCCAGTGCTTCTTAGAGCTGCCCTATTACACTTCTGTATGTTACCTACATATCCTCTGTAGGGATTTCAGTTAGGTGTGGGATCCCTAGGACAGAATAGTAGTATAGTTCTGAATATAGCTCAGTGGTAGTAGACTTGTGTTAGTCACTTTTCCACCACTTTAAGAAAATATCTGAGATAATTAACTTATAAAGAAAAAAGACATTTTGGCTCATAGTTTTGAAGTTTCTACTCCAGGATCTGGTGGGACCCGATTGCTTTGAGAGTGAGGAATTTATAGTGAAAACAAAACTGCTCACCTCATGTCCAGGAAGCAGAAGAGAAAAAAGTGGCCTGGATCCCACAGACCCTTGTGATTCAGGTCCATTCCTGGCAATGACCTAAGGACCTCCCTTAAGCCCTTTGCTCCAAAGGCCCATAGCATCTCCTAGTACTGCCACCCTGGAGACCAAGCCTTGTACCATATGGACATTTGGGGAACATTTACCCAAACCATAGCAATTTTATAGAAGTTTAAAATTTATGTCTATTATTATTTTGTGATTACCTTGTTTTTTGTGCACTCATTTTCTTACTCTTTTTACATAGTTTCAAATTTTCTTTTCTTACAGAAAACTAGTAAACATGTAAAAGCAGGGTAATTCTGAGAACCCTCATGAATCTGTATCCTAGCATATAGTTATTAGTTCATGGCCAGTATCTGCAACCACTTGACATCTTCCTCTACCATGTGGAGAAAACCTTAGATATCCTCATTTTATCCATTTCAGTATGTTTGTCTGAAAAATGAGGACTTGGTTTATTTTTAATTGTAGTATGAATTTTTGATATAAAAACTACCCTACTAACAGAATTTAAAGCATACAATGCTATATTGTTATCAGTAAGAGGACTTGTTTTTAAAATACAACCACAGGCCAGATGTGGTGGCGCACGCCTGTAGTCCCAGCATTTGGGAGGCTGAAGCAGGAGGATTGCCATGAGTTCGAGGCCAGCCTGAACTACATAGCAAGATCCTGTCTCTAAAACAAAACAAAATATATATATATATATATATATATATGTCCACAATACTATTACCATATCTAAAATTATGTATAGCAGTGATTCCTTGATGTCAAATAACAAGTTAATGTTCATATTTCTCTTGCCACAATTGTTACTTTTAGAAATATTTTTGTTTGAATCAGTGTGCAAATAATAGCCGCATGTTCTAATCGTCTGTTATACTTTTGTAGTCTTTCCCCCTTTTTATCATATACTTATTGGAAAAACAAGGTCATTTATCCTATTAGGTCTCCCACTGTCTGAACTTTGATGATTGTACTTGCCCTTTATAATGTTTCTGTTTTCTGTGTCCTCTGGAATTCACTATAAAACTGAGTAGCTTGATCAGATTCAGCATGTCCTGATTGACTGTGTTAACTCTACTGTATTGGACACGTACAGTGTCTTTTCATGATGTTAGGAGTAGTTGATTATAACCTAGATTCTTTAATTTATTAAGGATTGAAAGTGCAGATGTTCTTATTCTCTTATGTCTACTTCACTTAGCCTCTTGATTTATTATATATTGCTATAAGAAGAAACTTTTCCTCACTGATTATTTGGTTAATTGTGGAATAGGTGAACAGGAATGGCAAGATAAATGTGCTTAATCCTTTCCCTTGTCGCCATTTTTTAAAATAATGAGTTGGTTTATTGTGACTGGTGTTTTTTTATTATGAATTTAAACATTCAATATGACAGGGTATTGAAGTCGTTATTGCAGTCTGCTGAAGTAATTCTTGTAATCATTGTTGACACTGTCCCGTTGCTGGACAATGAGAACATATTCAAGTTAGCCTGAGTCCTTTTTTCACAACCCTGCCTAGTGAGTAGTCTGAGAGCTTCCTTGTTTTCTGGTGTAACAGTCTGTTTTAGGGTTATGTTGTGTATCTCCTCCAGATTGAGAATCATGTTTTTTTCAAGGATCTCTACTTCCTTTTATTGGGAAATAGTATTCCAGGACCACCATCTAGGCACCAGCATTCCTCACTGCAATTGAAGTAATCCTTCACTGTTTTAGTCCTCTTCAGTGATGGAGATACACAGTGCAACACAATTTCATATGGCTACTTGGAGCTCAAATGCAGGTCTCCAAATTTATACTCAGTCTCTTCTGACTTAATCTGTATGTCATCTTTCTTTTAAACTGTGAATCTCAGTTTATGGTGACACGGGAATGATAGCATTAGAGTCAGATACTTATTGTATTCCAAACACACAGCAATCTCAGAATAACACCACCAACAATATAATTACTGAAAAGCAGTTTGCTTTTGATTTTGTTCATCTTTAGGGTGTAACTCTCTAGCAATATAACATCAAATTTCTGTGTGTTTAAGACATTTGGAATATTTCTCATGGTTATGCCACTAATGCCACTAACTAGATATCTAATTAGGTGCTTTTTGTTGCTTTTTAAAAAAAAATAATAGCTTTATTGAGATATATTCATGTATCATGACATTCACCATTTAAAACTATTCATTTAAGTTAGTAGTTTTATGTTTTTAGAGTTATGCAACCATCACCACTGAAACCGTCCTCACTAGCTAATTTTAGAAAATTATTATCCCTAAAAGAGTTCTTTTACCCTTTAGCTGTTGCCTCCAGAATTCCTCTGGGCACCATCCCCAACCCCAGGGAACTACTAACCTACATTTTGTTTATATTTGCCTAGTCTGGACATCTCATGTAAATGCAGCCATATAATATATGGTCTTTTGTGACTGGCTTCTTTCACTTAGCATAATGTTTTCAAGGTTCATCCATGTTGTGGTATGTATCAGTGCTTTATTCTTTTTTATGGCCCAACAATTTTTTTTTTTTTTTGGTACCGGAGATAGAACTCGGGACCTTTCGCTTGTGAGGCAGGTGCCGGAACCACTGAGCTAAATCCGCAGCCCCCCAACAATGTTTTATTGTATGGCTGCACCACATGTTTATCCATCTATAGATTTTTTTTAAA
>NW_004624855.1:2128006-2219328 GCF_000247695.1 Heterocephalus glaber | reverse complement strand
CTCCCTTTAACCCCTCCATCCCTCCCTATTTACAAAGACTTTGTTTCTATTTTTTCATTTTCTCATATTAATTCCATTCCCTTCTTTCCTTTCCCCTACCTCCCCCCGACTTCCCCTTCCACTTTGCCCCTTTTCTTCCTATTTCACATTATCTATTATACTTTTTAGTCCTTATTTACATTTTCAGTTTCTCACACCAGAGAAACTCTTCAGTATTTACACGTGTGTGTCCTATGTTATTACACTTAAGAGTATCGCCTCAATGTACGTTCATTATATAAAATAAAAATTTTCAGGTCTTGCAGATTGGTGTGTTTTTTTGTAGACTGTCATGTCCATCTTCTAGGGCAGTGATGGTAAACACTGTAGAGGTTTCAATGATAATGAGTAGCTGGCTGCAGCACGTGTACTATAGTTTTGCCACCATTGTCCTAGAGATTGAAGGGTTAGAAGCTATTTGGGCTCTAGAATGACAGGACTGAGCAGTACAGATGGAGGAAAGACAGGTCACCCAGCAGGTACAAAATGGAATTTGTGCTTGTTTATTTAGTTCGGTGCAGTGTAGGATGACTAGTGGAGGTGAGTTGGAAGTTGGGTCTTACACCTAGCACCAGCCAGAGCTCAGTGTTTATGTTAGCTTCTCTGCTTCCTTCTCTCCATCCTATTCTGGTCACTGTCTTGCTGGCTGCTTTGGCAAGACTTTTACACCTATCCTCTACATTGCAACAGTTATTTGGGAACTTCTAGTAAAATAGTTAACTTTCCTCCTTGCAAAATAGATACTTAGAAATACAACCTGATAAAACAAGGTGGAGTTTACTTTTTTGCCCATGGTGCTTTTGTGAGGATTAAATAGTAATATATGTTAAACACCTTGAAAAATTAAAAATAATATTTAGATTAATGTAGTATTGCTAGAGTGAGGAGGTTAGAAAATTTGGATGAAATTCACTCAAAGCTCAGCTATAAGTACCTAGTAGTGACATCTTTAATATAGGAATGCATATGTATATAATCTGAACAGAACATTTTTTAGTAATCATAGCTCTCTCATCATGGATAATTACTTTTAAAATGTTTAAGAACTGCTATCTGTAAAAGTAATCCATTTTATTTTAGAAAAATTTGAAAAGTACAGAAAATAACACAAAGGAAAATAAAAGTCACCCTATTTTCCAAACACTCACCAATAACCACTATAACATTTTGATGTTGGGGCATTTTTTCCCATCCATTTGTTTTTGATGCGCCTACTTTCTACATATACAAGTAAGAAAGTGTATGTTACGTATGTATGCATGTGCTTTTTTTTTTCCTTTATTCTAATTACTTTTCAAAGCAAGAATTTCAATGGCTGCAAGAGTCTATTGTATTGATACATCATAATTTATTAATCCTAAATGTTTAACATACTGTTTTGATAAATATATTGGTAGGTAAGTCATATTCATCTCTGGAATATAAAACAATAAATAAGTGAGTCATTCACTTTTTTTTTTTTGGTACCGGGGATCGAACTTGGGTTCTTGCGCTTGCGCAGCAGGCAGCGAAACCACTGAGCTAAATCCCCGGCCCTGAGTCATTCACTTTTGAATCTAGAAAGTTTGTACCGGTTTCCTTTCCCAGTAACTGCCCTGGAGTTCCTTTTGAGTCATGGATGATTTATATGAAAATGAAGGTGGCTGTATAATCTTGTCTGTCCTTGGTGATTGGAATATGAACGTGTCATAACCCAGCATTTGTTGAATGAAAAGAGCTTTCCAGATCACCTTCCTTCAGCCTTCTTCCTTCTTTATAACCTTGTCTGTTGAACTGACACATTGCAGTTTTGTCCATCTTTTTGCTTTATTTCTCTTGACTTCCATCTAATTTCATTAGACAAGTTTAGGATTGGTTTACTTGCTTTTGTAGTTATTAGACTTTTTTGATGATAGATGAAGTCAGCGATGGTCTATGCTAAATTGTTGCAAAAGCCAGCATGCTCTGTGGTATGTTAATATATTTGAACTTAATTATGTTTTGGGTAAAATTTACCACTTTGATTAGATTTTTCCCTTATATCTCTTGTTTTACCTTGTAAGTTACTAGAAAAATTGATCTTATTCCATGGAATTTATATTTAATGTAAATTTATTTGTAGGAGAATATATTTTAGCATAGCAGCAGTTGCTTATGTGGTATTTTCTATGTATCCATGTTGTAATATGAGATTCCTTTATTTTCACTGTTTTGTTTTTACTCAGTTGAGACCACTGAGGTATTCCATGAAATAAACTCATTAACAATTTAGAAACTATCTGAGGTTTTGTCAGAGGCAAAGTTCTTTCTGGGTTTTTTGAAGACATAAGTGGGGATGTGTCAAAACTGATAGCGCATTTGGTCAGTATGCATGAACAACAGAGCTTGTGCCTTGCCTTTTTTAGCTGGTGAGAGAGTGTAAAGAAGTCCTGAAAGGCGGCCTTTTGATGAAGCAGTACTACCAGTTCATGCTGCAGGAGGTTCTGGATGACTTGGAGAAGACTGACTGCAACATCGATGCATTCGAAGAAGATCTGCATAAGATGTTGATGGTAAAGGAGAGAAAGAGATATTTCTTACATAAGTATTCCTAGTTGAGTGTGGCAGTATTTGAATTTGATACTCTCTGGTAGTAGATTACATTCATTTTATCTAAAGCTGCATTAAAAAGAAATCCTCAGTGGTTTTTCCTCTTTTTTTTTTTGTGACACCAGAGCTCAAACTTGGGACCTTGCATTTGCAAGGCAAGCAGCAGAACCATTGAGCTAAATCCCTGGCTCAGTGGTTTTTAAGTTGGCATTTCTCACAAGTCTTAAATTTATTGTTTAATTTTAGGGCAGTTAATTAAGGCCCAGAAAGACAATCAGAATATGATTCTGTTTTATTCATCTATCTGTCAATAGCCATTTTTTAATTTCCAGGAGAAGTGCTAAGGACCTTGCATAGCTCTGGAAATAGTGAAGAAGAACAAAAAACAGTTTGGTAAGGACCAGCCGTGGAAGATGCTGTCACCTGCACATGTCCATCCAGGGATAGGAAGAAGTAGGCTGAGTTGGTATCCCTGCCCTTGCGTAGGAACATTCAGAGGGTTCTCACTATGAGGAAGCCCAGTCTCAGAGATGAGCCAAAGGTTCCCTGAAGAACCTGGCACATTTTGAGGACTTCTGAATAGTTTGATGTGGCAAGAGTAGACCTGTTTTTATTTCTTCCCGTGAACACCTATCTTCTCATGTATGTTGTACTTACCCTGTGTTTCTAACATCTAGACTAGTGTTTGTATTCTTTCCCACTAGAAATGCTCCTCTTCATCCTTATCTGCTCACTAAAGGCTTACCTTCATGTTTTATTTTTTTCCAGAAGGCTTACCTGACAGTTTCAGCCTTTAAGCTTACATTTATCCCCACGTTCTTTGAACAGTAGTTGCAGTTATTAGAACTGTACTATACCCATAATATTTAAATAGACTTGTCTCAGGGTTCCATGGTTAGACTGAAAGCTTCTTGAGCCAGGGGCTATTACCTGAAATGCTTTCGTCTTCCATATTACATAGAATATTAATGTATAATAAGCACATGTTAGATTCACTAGGATAAATATGTAGATGATCACATAATATGGCAAAATGATGAATAATAAGAAATAATAATATAACCTGGTTGTGTATTATTTTGAGGATGCTCTTATCCTTGTTTGACAGCTTGCTGGGTCCTGCCTCTAGCTGACTATAGCCCCTCCAGGTGCTACCCTTTTCTAGCCAAGCACAAAGTTTTTTATGAGAGCAGTAAGAGCTATCGTGGAGGTCCCACATCTTGTTGGACAGATCTGTTGTGTGACCACGTAATTGTCAGTGGAGGCTATGAATTTACATACTAAGCACCTTCCCACTCTCAATAGTAAAAAAGGTAGAAAAAAAGAAAAGAAAAGGAAGAAAGTGATGGGGAATGGAATTTGTAATATCTGGCATATCCTGAGAAATAATTTTAATACACAAAAATCGAGTGTATAAAATGACTGCATTTTGAAATACTATGTCAGAAAAGTCTTTATTATTGAAAAGGTATGATGAAATGCAACACCACACAAATTATTTTTTTCTCTTTCTGTGGATAATTATGGATAATAGCACACCTGTATCCCAGCACTCTGGAAGGCTGAGGTAGGAGGATCGAAAGTTGCAAGCCCAGCCTGGGTGATTTAGTGAGACTTTGCCTAAAAATAAAATATTAAGAAGGGGCTAGGGATATAGCTTAGTATGAAGGCCCTAGGTTCAGTTCCCAGTACCACCACCAACCCCCCCAAACAAATAAACAAACAAACAAACAACATAAGTAAAAGTTCTTTGCTTTTGAACTTTAAGTAACTTCCAAAGGCATACCAAGTACTTTTTGTCCTTTAATGAGTTTAAGGGGAGGTGGGAGGTACAGATGGAGGGGCAGCAGGCAGGTGAATGTACCTCCTTTCTAAATGTGGTTTCCATGCTCTTAGTGTACCTGTCTGATGGAAGAGGCCTGGGGTAAGAGAATTACCAGCATTCACAGCTAATTTGTCTTAGAAAAGTGTAGAGTTTACTTTTGGCCTTGCTGTCCATGATGTACATGAATCAGAATGTATACTCGCATAGATGAAGAAACTGAAAATTATCAGTGGTTTAAAAATTGTGTCCTGTAGTGTGCTAGAAGGATAAGGACAGTGACATGTTTGAAGACCGAGAGAATCTCAGTAAAAGTCTGTGTTTCTGTTAGGAAAGAAGGGGAAAATGGCTCTTGGATAGGCAATCAAATGATGTTTACCACACATGCTTCTCTTGAAACCCACTAAAAAAAGCAAAGAAAAATATTTCATCTCTATGGTAACATTACACTCTTATTAGAAGCTAGTGGAGTCCTGTCTGCACGGTTCTGAGGAAGAGAGTGTGTGATCAAATATATTTTACCCAGTCTAGTAGGGCAGAAAATGCATAGACAGGGACTTTTTGTAATAGCTTTTGTGATCCTGTCTTGGGACAAAATGCTAGTAAAACCTCCTAACCAAAAGATAAGATGAGAACTTAGGGGTGGAAGAACTGTTCTTATAGGATTTGGGTGGGCATCAACCCCCACCTCAAACAAATGGATAGTGTGGTTATAGATCATAATTTTTATATAATAACCTTGAAAAAATTATATCACAAAAATCTAAGTATTAGGAAGGGATGACACAAAGTGTACTGATTTCCTTCCCTCAGTGTATAACTCTGCAGCTGAAATATGTAATTAAACAAAATATTAACCTCTTAAAAAATCATTTATAATATGTTCATAATGAACATTTCTAAGAGCTTTTTACTACATTATTTTGTTTTTCTGTACATTGTGAATGTTTTATTTGCATAGGAATTTGAAGGGTTGGGAATAATGTGTTAAATTGCTGAATAATTTTGCAGTTTTTTAAAAAATCCTTGCTTAGACATCAGCTGATAATGGAGAAGAATCTTACTTTTCTGTATTGCATGCTTTCATGGTTTTGCCCTTCATAGCTTTTATGTTAAGAGATGAAGTCATGAGTTACTGGATTCTACTCTCAAATATCTCCTTTTGTATTTCAAGGTATATTTTGATTACATGAGAAGCTGGATCCAAATGTTACAGCAATTACCTCAAGCATCCCATAGTTTAAAAAATCTGTTAGAAGAAGAATGGAATTTCACCAAAGAAATAACTCATTACATACGGGGAGGAGAAGCACAGGCTGGAAAGCTTTTCTGGTAAAAATCTTATGCTTTGGTACATGGGTTCCTTCCTTTCTCACTTTCTTCCTGGTTTGCCCATCAATCCTCTTTTGCACATTTGGATGTTCAGTTGTATGAAAATTACAGTCACTCAGGGCTGTGAAGTGTCCCCTCTTCCAAGTTTTGAGCAGTGGTTCTCAACCTGGGATGATTTTTTTCCCCCTTTCAGACACATTGGGCAATATTTGCAGGTGTGTGCTTGTCATGATGGGGAGCATGCTCCTGTTACCTAGTGGGCAGAGACCAAGGCTGCTGCTGCACATCCTGTGGTGCACAGGACAGGCCTCCACAGTGGAGAATTATCCACCCAGAATGGCAGGTTTGAGCTTGAGAAATCTTGCTTTAATGTAAACCTTTTTGATTTTGTTTTGTTGTTGTTATTTTTAATAAAAGGAGGAAGAATTGAAATCCATAAGTGTAGAATAGATCTTTGTGTTTCAGTCTTGGTGGTGACATTGAGCACCTAAGTATACATTTTCAGTGAGTGTTTGGAGAGTATAATCCAATCACAGCCTCTCTTTATAAACTGGTTTATGTACGGTGAAAGGCTAGGAACAGAAACAAGAGTGCTCTTGTGGAGGGTGTATAATCATGGACAGACTGCCTTTTTTAGGAAATGAGTGTCTTTCTTGGGTCAGGCTATTGAGCTCATGGGTAGTTCAGAAGGGTCTGTTGGTGGCCACTCTAGTCAGACTTGCTTTGACTAGCGGGGAGAGCACTGGATCCTGCTGCTATCTATAGGCACTGAAGTCTTCTGCTGGTCTCCTCAGCTCCTTGATTTCTTTTGTCTCATTTTTATAAGTGCATGCATGCCCAACTCACAAGCTCTTCCCTCCTCCTTGTCATGTCTAGGACTCTAGCTTCCATGTTAGATGTTCTTTGGACTCTAGCAACTCTTACTGTTCCCACTCTGTGTCCGGCTGGTATCTGGGAATCTTATATCCACTTTTCTGCCCATACCTCCAGTTCTTCCTCCATCCTGTCTTTATTTTGAGTAAGCAGTGAACTTGCTCTTGTTTCTTGACTCCTAGACCTTCAGGCTATGGTCCCCAACCTGACTCACTTTTCCTAGTTGGCTTTATTCCCATTTTCAACATCACTCTATCTATCTATCTGTCTATCTAATTTTGGTGTTTTAAGACAGTGTCTTGCTGTGGAGTTTAGTCTGACCTTGAACTCACAGCCCAGGCTGGCCTCAAACTCACGATGATCCTCCTGCCTCAGCCTCCCAGGTACTGGAATTATAGGAGTGAACCGCCACACCGGATTTCACCTCCCTTTAATGTCCCATAATTTTGCTTTGCCTGGCATTCTTTCTCTTTGCGTTTTCTGTTTCCAGCCTGTCAAGCTTCATTGAAAAAACTTGCAAAAGGCTCATACTTAATTTCACTACAGATCATATTAGGTCAGTGTTTGTGTCTTTATCTTTTGCTTGTCTTTCAGATTGCCTAGAGCATGGCTCTGGCCTCGCCTACAGGTCCTTTGCCCTGAGATGCTCCAGGGCATTTCCCTGACCTTCTTTTGGGCTGGGCTCTCTGCCCTTCCAGAGCCAGACTCCATTCCTTCTGCCACGTCAGAGTATCAACTTCTGCTGCATAGACTCTGTCCTAAGTTCTGTCTGCAGTGTGGAAGGAACTCTTGACCTTTTTTTTTTTTTTGGTACTGGGGATCGAACTCAGGACCTTGTGCTTATGAGGCAGGTGGTAGCTAAATCCCCAGTCTTTTTTTTTCTGACTTCTTTTTTGAGCATGTTGCTATTTCTAATCCTTATGGCTGTCCCTGAGGATAGATCCAGAATTGGGCCACTGCTTACCACTCCATGCTACCACTTTTCCCAACTTGTATTAATGCATTGCTCCCTAAGCAGCCCTCCTGCTTTTTTATTAGTACATATTTGCAGAACGTGAAGTTTACCTTCATCTTAGGGAGTAGGTTCATGTAAATAACACATTTTGATCCTTTTTTAAATCCCTTTCCCTCCCCACCCACTTTCCTCCCTCTCTGTCTTTAAATCTCTTCCATTTTCATTATTATTATTATTACTGTTTTTAGTTCATGTTTATGACATACAGTGTTTACATTCATTGTAAGCATTTGGTACATGTACATGACACATCTTAAATCTTTTCCTTCCCCTCACCCTTGGGTCTCCTGGACCCCTTCCTATTTGCAAAAGGTCCATCTCCCTATTTCCTTCTATCTGTCTTTCATTTTGCTCTTTATTTTACTTTGCCTTTCTCATCTTTATACCTATCCTTTATTTTGCTCTTTACTTATACTTCACCTTACTCATCCTTATATCTGTCCTTTATTTTGCACTTTATTTGTACTTTGCCTTACTCATGAGAGATATACTATATTTAAGTGTGTATGTCTGATTTTTTCACTTAACCTATTTCAGATGCATCCATTTTCCTACGCATGTCTTGAATTTATCCTTCTTTATAGCCAACTAGTATTCCATTATTTATAGATAACATATTTCTTTATCCATTCATCTGTTGATAAACACATAAACTGTTTCCATGATTTAGTTATTATGAAGTGTGCTTCTATAAACATTTGGTATGCATGTACCATTGTAATATGTCTTTAGCTTTCTGGGGAAGATATCTAGAAGGAGAAGATTTGGGTCAAATGGGATTTTTATTTTTATTTTTTTAGAAATCTCCATACTGATTCCCATAATGGTTGTACTAGTTTACGCAATGTAGGAGGGTTCTTTTATCAGTTTACCCATGCCAACATTTATTATTGATTTCTTGATGATTGTCTTTCTTTCTGGAGTAAGATGAAATCTTAGAGTTGTTTTAATTTGCATTTCTCTAGTGGCAAGAGAAGTTGAACATTTTCATATATTTATTGGCCATTTGCGCTACTTCTTCTGATAATTACAAGTTCACTTGCTCTTTTCTTGACTTAATCTTTTATTTTGGGTGATCTCATTTTTTTGAGTTTTTTTTTATATTCTAAATATTAGTCTTCTGAGGAATTGCTTACAAAATTTTTCCCCCATTTTATAGGTTGTTTCTTCACTGATTTTTTTCCTTTGCTGTACTAGAGCTTTTTAATTTGCTATAATCTCGTTTGTTGATTCTTGTTGTAACTGTATTTCTTGTGCAATTGGAGTTCAGTTCAGAAAGTCCTTGCCTTCGCCTATGACTTCAAATATTTTACCTATTTTATCTTCCAGTAGCTTACTTCTGTTTTAATGTTTAGATCTTTAATCCATTTTGATTTTAGTTTAATACATGGTGAGAGAGATGAGTCTAACTTCAATCTTATGTATATAGACAATTAGTCCTCCTGTGTCTACCTACAATCTCCTGTGGTTTATGCTCAACACGAGAGCCAAAGTGATATTGTTAAATGAGACCTTATGCCGGTGAGTCCATCTAATGAAAATGTCTAAGCAATGGCTACTGAGGCTGGACACAGTCTGACTTTCCATTAAGTCTTTGTCCTTATCTCCTACTCAGCTCTACTGTGCTTATTGTACTGCCACAGTGGCTTCCTTCCCTTCAGTTCTCACAGGCTGGGAATGCTTCTGCCTTGGGCCCTTTGTATGTGCTAGCTCCTTTACCTGGACACAATTATTTTCATGAAGTGATTTCCCACTTCCATTAGGTTTTTATCCAAATGTTACCTTCTCATCATATTTAAAATTGAATTTCCTACTCACCTACTCTTCCAAAGCACTAATAAATAACCTGAAATACTGTATATTTTTAAAAATTGGATTTATTCTTTATCCACTGGAGGGATTTTATCTGTTTTGTTCACTACTGTTTACTATATACTGGATGTAGCTGTTGATTAATCCACCCTGATATCCTTGTATGATACTCTTCTTAAAAGTGTGTTTCTAATCAGATCCCTTTCCCACTCAGATAGTATTTTAAAGCTTGCCTTCTTTGACTACCACATGATCAAACTAATTAGTGTGGCATCCAAGGCCGCCCACGGCATGGCCCCAGTTTGCTTTCCTGGTCCTATGCACCAGCCTGTGAACACCTGATCCTTTCAGATTGGGCAGTTTCATTTTTCACAGATAGGCCCTTGCTTGACACATCTTCAGCCCTAATTATATGTGTTGTTCTCTCTTTTCTTCCTAACAGATCCTCTCTTTTCACTGTTCTGTTGTATACATCTGCTTTTGCCTGCAAGGGTCGCTGTAGGGCTTTCTGGTCTGGAAGCCTTGTGCCTTCAACTGGTTTTTGTCTTTCTACTCTGACTGCACACCTAGCGCTGTTGTTTTTTACTAGGTCATAACTGCCTTTCCTTGACACTGCCCAGGCCGATATGCTCTTGCTGAATTTTTACAGTGCTCATTTAGTTTTCCTTTTTTTTTGTATACTTTAGTGTTCATTTTAATACTAGTATTTGGATTGTGTATTTAATGAGAAGGATCAGTTATATAGAGTATTTCATGTTTATTGACTCCGAAACAGCTGATTTTGAAGGAAATTTTTAATTTTTTAAACTTAATTTAATTTTATTTATTTAATTTTGGTGTTTTTGAGACAGGGTCTTGCCATGTAGTTCAGGCCAGCCTTGAACTCACTGTGTAGTCCAGGCTGGCCTCCAACTTGCAGAATCCTCCTGCCTCAGCCTCTCGAGTGCTGGTGTTGCAGGTGTGCACCACCATGCCCATCTGGAAATTTTTTAAAGTTGAAAGAAATTTACTTTGTTTTCCTAACATTTGAGGCATTTTACTATACCATTTTGAACATTTGTTGATGTTCAACATGTGTTGATGAAGTAATGCTTTTGTAATACTTTAAATACTTTAAGATTTTATGGTCTATAATGAAATACTGTGGTATTAGAACAAAGATAGATGCATGTTATAGATTTCTGCTTTTTCATGTTAATCCTGACTTTTATATTAAAATAAAATTCTTGTTTTTATACTATTGTAGCAAAAGCTGAAACGTTCAATTTTGGTACAGTTTTTCTTCTGTTTTATTTTTGTTACTTTTGTTTCCTTAGTGACATTGCAGGAATGCTGCTGAAATCTACTGGAAGCTTTCTAGAAGTTGGCTTACAGGAGAGCTGTGCTGAATTTTGGACCAGTGCTGATGATACCAGTGCCTCTGATGAAATAAGGTTGGAATTGCACTTTCTTTCCTGTTATGTTTCTTATCACAGGTAGTTTTATTTTCAGTAATGAGCCCAGGTAGAGTCAGCCTTGTTCAAACCCAATTGTGTCAGAGTGCAGGCATTTGGGTAGTGGAACTACAACGGGAACTTATTTATTGCTGTCTCATCTTTTCATGTGATCTCGTAGGGTTTTATGTGATACCTTCTTTGAAGGTGAACTTAGAATGCATTTAGCATAATAAAAACAATAATTTTAGAGAAAGGGGTAAAGTTGACTAAAAATGAGTAGAATTATGGAATGTATGTTATTAAGTTATGTTTTTGTCCTTTAAAACTTCTATAGTAGTACATTGGTACTTCTTAATAACATTTGATACATTTTTATTGTTTTTAGTTTTTAATTTTATTTTTTGGTACCGGGGATCGAACTCAGGTCCTTGTGCCTGCACAGCAGGCAGCAAAACCACTGAGCTAAATCCCTGGCCCTATTGTTTTTATACTTTGCTTATCTCTTCTTTTGAAATTTTCAGTATATGAAACCATGGCTAACTCATATGTTGAATTTCTGCAGTTCTATGCAGATTCTATTTGAGTTAAATAATTGAAATTGCCTTTTGTTTGTTTGTTGGTAGCATACCATAGATACCAGCATATACCTAGAGCCATTTTGTGGTCATGTATCAGTAATTTCATGATTCAGCCTTCATAAACTCTCAGATGCAACTCTTCAGAGCTAAAATGTTTTCTATCACTGTCTAGAGTTTATGAAAAACACATTTGGGGTTTCAGAACACTTGAGATGTCCTTGGGCCAGGGTTAAAGAAAGAAGTTCCCACATAGATTCTCACCTGGGAAAATACCGAATAACTAAGAGCTGGAGTGAATCAGTTCACATGTCTTGTAGTTTTGAAAATCTAACACTGTAGGTTTAAAATAAATGTGATAATTCAAGAAATTTAGGATGCTGAACTGGAGAATAGCCCTTACAATGCTCCAGTTATTTACTAGGGATGAATCTACAAGGGGCTGTATATATAGTGATGTGAGAGAGCTGACTTATCCTGACTGACTGTGCACATGTCTTCCAATCTTCTCTATGATATCTTAACTGCTGCCTTGAGATCAGCTGTGATGAGAGTGCAACACACACAAATCGACAGTCACCATGAGTCGACATTTGGGGGAAGCTCATTGTTAAGCATTTATCCGACTGCACTGTGTGTGTGTGTGTGTGTGTGTGTGTGTGTGTGTATGTATTAGATTATGAGCTGAGTGACAAGAATTTATCATAAACTCCAAGAATTACTATAGTGAAATCTTTATAAATTACCATTATTTGAAAATTATTAAATGTACCCTATTTATATCTATAAAACTCTGAAGAGCAGGCTGGGGATGTGGCTTGGTTAGAGTGCTTGCCTACCATATATGAGGCTCTCACCTCACAACCCCCCCCCCCCAAAAAAGAACAAAGCACAAAAACTGAGGAGCAAGCTTCTGCATATTTTCAATACATTCTTAATAAGTACTTGGTCCCATTGAAAACATCACAGTCTTTGTTACTTTGCTTTGGAATTTGCTTATCTTTGTGTTTGGTGCCTTCTGACTGGGCTTCTGTTCCCTGGCAGGAGGTCTGTCATAGAGATCAGCCGAGCACTCAAGGAGCTCTTCCATGAAGCCAGGGAAAGAGCCTCAAAAGCACTAGGATTTGCTAAAATGTTGAGAAAGGTGAGTTTATATATTGGGTTAATTATTATCTTTTTTGTTTTATTCTACTTTTTAAGAAAGCTAACCCTAAATAAGTTTCTTTGTAACTGTGACCCTAGGACCTGGAAATAGCAGCAGAATTTATTCTCTCAGCCCCAGTTAGAGACCTGCTGGATGTTCTGAAAGCAAAACAGTATGTTAAGGTAAATACCTAAGGTATTTTTTGCTTTATTCTAAACCATGCCCACTTTTTCATAAAGGTCCATATAATAAATATTTTAGGCCTTTCTAGGCTATCCATTGACCCCAGTTATAGGACTAACCCATACTCTATCAGTGTAAGAATTAGAAAAACATGGGGCCGGGGATTTAGCTGAGTGGCATGCCTGCCTTGCAAGCATAAGCTCCTGAGTTTGATTCCTGGTACCCACCCCGCCCCACAAATTAGAAAACCTTTTTCTACTTGATTTATTAACTTGTCTTAAGAATGTAGATAATCAAATATTTACTCATACTATTTAATATATTAATTTAATTATATATACACATTTAAAGTAATTTATAGGAAAACATAATATTGATCTAAATCACTTTTTCTCCCTTATATTTCCCAAAGCAATTCAAAGTTTATGTCACCATTTTTACTCCACTTTAAGTTGTAAGAATTTTAGCACTTTTGAAACATACACATATGTATGATGTTGTCACTGAAAATCGTATGCCAAACCCAGGCCTGTGTGGGAACTAGGACAGGATGTGTGGCCTTTATATCATCATATTGGTGTCCCTCATTAAAATGATCACTGGGAGGCTTTCTGTGAACCTCAAACTCAGGAGCATTTTCTCTGTGTTGAAAATAAAACAATGTAGAGCTGTTCTGTCACTGGAGAAACCCTGGAAGGACCTCCCACAGTCCAGGCTCAACCTGTCCCCTCCTTAAGTCACGCAAAGTCAAGCTCCTTGCAGTCCTCTTGCTGCTCAGATCAACACCTTTCCCTAATCCTCTACCTCAAACTTGCTTGTCTTTTTCTAGTTTGTTTTTTTTTGCAGTGGGGTGGGTACCAGGGATTGAACTCGGGTCCTTGCGCTTGTGCAACAGGCGGTGAAACCACTGAGCTAAATCCCCGGCCCCTCTAGTTTTTTTTAGTAACATATTTGTATATGTGCAGTGTCCCTTAATGTTAAATTGGATTATTTCTTTTCAGGTTCAGATTCCTGGGTTAGAAAATTTGCAAATGTTTGTCCCAGACACCCTTGCTGAGGAGAAGAGTATCATTCTGCAGTTACTCAATGCCACTGCAGGAAAGGACTGTTCCAAAGACCCAGATGACGTGCTCATAGATGCCTTTCTGCTTCTGACCAAGCATGGGGATCGAGCACGGGACTCAGACGATGGCTGGGGCTCATGGGAAGCACAGCCTGTGAAAATCGTGCCCCAGGTGGAGACTGTTGATACTCTGAGAAGTATGCAGGTCGGTCCTACTCTGTGCCTCTTCCAGCTATATTATTTACTTGAAATACTGTACTTTTAGGAAAACTGAACTGTTAGCTGCTCATGAATAATTGTTTTAACAGCCCTTCTAATCTCAGGCATGTCCTTATCCACAGCATGCCACTGTGATCTACCATATATTTTCAGGATAATTTGTACTAAAATATTTCATCAAGTTCTATTAAGTATAGTATGTTGAATTGCACTGGAACATTTGAAATAATATATGTATTTTATTTATATCTTAGTACAATCATATATTACATCTAAAGACCCGTGATCTAAAAGGAATTATCTTAGTAAAATTATTATGATATAAGAAATGATCTTACTTATGCAATTTATAGTTCCAAAAATCCCAGTTCCCTAAGTAGTCTGGCTTACTCATGTATTTAGTTTTCATTTTTATAGTAAAGGCTGACATCTACCTACCTAACAAGGATCCTGGTCAGTTTATGTAACCTAATTAAGACTGTAAGGAGCTTTTATATGTTATTTGTGTCGGGCTTGGTGGTGGTTAATGGTCATGCTCATCTCACATGCAGGCACTATCACTTACCACGCCACAGGACTACTCTTTCTCCTGCATTCCTTGAGTGGATGGTGTGCTGCCCACTGCCTTATTAAGCCAGAAATGTGACAGTGAATATAAATTTAGGCTCCCACCCTCCCAGTTAATCACTAGCTATGGCAAGCTGGCAGTGTGTGCAGTAATTGATCCTTTCCCCACACCTCCAAGCCACTGCCATGGTCAGATGTCGTCATCCCTTTCCTGAACTATTGCAGTTTCTTACTTTTAGTTTCCATACTTCAAACCTCACCCACCCTCCTCCAGTATAGGTTTTGGTTGTTTTGGTACTTTCAGAATGATCTTTGTTTTACAAAGCTCTGCTTAAATTAGTGCAGTGAGTTCATCTCTTAAAGAATAGAAATAATATGGTCTTGATCTCTTAATGAGCCCCCTCATCTGATCCCACTCTTATTCCTGGCTTTCCTGTCTTCACACACATGCATGCACACACTGCATCAGCAGTCCTAGCCCACTTGGAGGTCTAGACTATTTGAAAGCTGTCATGCCCACACAGTCCAACATGCTTCTCCACTGTACTGAAGAGCCTGAGTGTCAGTATCCACTGCAGTGTGTTGCTCAGGAGGGGCAGCTTTGCTGGCAGATGACTGGCTGTTGGTCTGGTATCCCTGAGGTTGGTGTTGTTTTGGGGCAGTTTGTTTTTGTGGTTGAACTATAGTAGGAAAGTTGTCACCAGTCTGCTTTTATGCCCTATGTTTGGTTTTCTTTCCAGGTGGACAATCTTTTACTAGTCGTGATGCAATCTGCTCATCTCACAATTCAGAGAAAAGCCTTCCAGCAGTCCATCGAGGGGATTATGACGCTCCTCCAAGAGCAGACATCCAGTCAGCCAGTCATCGCCACAGCTTTACAGCAGCTCAAGGTACTTTATTGTCCCCTGCCCTGGAGCAGAGGTCTTTGCTTTGGGTATCATACTGTGGAAGATTTGAGTGGTGTCATAGGATGTCATTTGAAGAACTTGAGCTCTTAAGTTGTATCCCCAAGTACACATTTTTCCCATGTTTAGTTAGGGAAGAAATTCCTGAATCTTTCCTGGAACTGTAGAGCTGTAGAGTTGGAAAGGATAGAAAATTGAGTAATTCTTTAACTATAATGATCATGTAGCTGGTTAGTAGCAAAGCTGAGACTGGAATTTAGGTCTCTTCGTATCATATGTAAATTTAGCTTCCTTCTTTAGCAGTTTCCAGTTTTTCCCATAGCAATAATGTTTATTTATTCCGTTATTTTACAAATAATTCAGCCGAATTAACTATGATAGAAAAAACAGTTGTAGATAAGCACAAAGGCCTTTGAAGTCCATGTCAAGTCAGAGCCTTGCCTTCTTTTCCCTTTGTTTCTGTTTTCACCACTTTCTATTTTTTACCACATTTATTAGTCCTGGTTCATCTACACTTTTCCACAAGCCATCAGTTATGTCTTCTCAGTCACCTTCTTGAAGAAGCAGTCCCTGAAAGTACTGATAAACATTTGTTTTTCTTCTCTTAATCTGATGTGTCTTACTTAATGTATAAATCTCTTAAAATTTGCAATCCTGCTCTCATACCAAAGTGGGGGACATTTGTCTTTTGCTTTGAGCCAGTGAATTCTGGAGCATACAAGATTTTATGAGTTGATTATTCTTGAACTTAAGGAGTTTATGGCCCTAAGGGCCTAAGCTGTCACGCTTACATACAGAAGAGAGAGAGCTTAGTGCCTTCTAATAGCATCTGGGAATTCAGCTTGGGAGGATGCATACTGGGAAGGAACTAACAAAAGGAACATTTGAGTATTGCTTTCAGTGGATCAAGGTTATGGGCCTGCTGCCTGGCTATCACATGGTCTGATTTGGCTGGATCTTCCTACCCAGTGGAAAGTAATGAGATAAGAGTGTTGAAATAAAGTAGGCACAATTTTTTTTTTTTGTATTAAATTCTTTTATTGGTACATTGTAGGTATACAACACAATTACATTTCTCATTGGGAATTGTACCTTTATATAATGCATCTTGGTTCTTATTTTTTCCCCATTCCTAGCCCTCCCTTCACGCCCTCCACCCTTCCCTATTTACAAAGACTTTATTTCCATTTTTTCCATTTCTCATCATTTTTTCCTTTCCCTTCATTCCTTTCCCCTGCGCCTCCCACTACCCCTACCCCTTTGGACCTTTTATTCCTATTTTACATTATCGATTATTCATTCTAATCATTGGTACATTTTAGGTATACAATATAATGACATTCATCATTGGAAATTTGCACCTTTACATAGTCTCTCTTGGTTCTTATTTTTCACCGTTGCCCAGCCCTCCCTTCAACCCCTCCAGCCCTCCCTATTTACAAAAATTTTGTTCCTATTTTTCCATTTTCTCATATTAATCCCATTCCCTTCTATCCTTTCCCCTAGACCTCCCACTTCCTTCCCCTTTGCCCCTTTTCTTCCTATTTCACATTACCTATTATACATTTAGTCCTTATTTACACTTTCAGTTTCTCACACCAGAGAAACTATTCGGTATTTACACATGTGTGTCCTATCTATTTCACTTAAGAGTATCGCCTCAATGTGCATCCACTTAGCTATACATGTCTCTAACTTCTCATTTTTTATGAAGGCACAATTTTATTTGTTGAGAGATAGTAGATTTTTTTTTGCTAAGACTCAGGGAGTTGTTGAAGATTTTGGAAGAATATTTTGTTAACAGTATGTGGGGGTGATAGCCTGATAGATAACTATGCATACACAGGTGTGTTTAAGGACAGATGGGAAGGGAGACAAAAGCTTGCGTTAGGCCCAGGTTTCTTAAACCCTGTACTACTGACATTTGAGGCCAATAATATTTTGTTGTCAGGGAGGTGTCCTGTCTTGTGCGTTGTAAGATGTTTAGCAGTATCCCTGCCCTCTACCTACCAGATGCCAGTGAATTCTGCCTTTTCCTCATTTTAATAACCAAAGCTATGTCCAGACATTGCCAGTAGTATCTCTGGTGGTTGACACACAAAATACTGAAGATGCAGCATCTATTCAAAGATAGGGTGTAGTGGTGCACACCTATCATCCTAGTGTTTGGGAGGCTGAGGCAGGAGGGTTACCATGAGTTGAAGGCCAGCTTGGGCTACATAGTGAGTTCAAGGCCAGCCTGAACTACATAGCAAGACCCTGTCTATAAATAAATAATCAAAATTAAAAATAGCAAAGACCAAATTGTAATTTAGCATTATTTTAAACAGACTTGTTTCATAAGATGTTAAAAAATGCCTAATGCAAATGAAAATAATAGTTTCCTCTGTATTTCGTTCCTTTGACAACTAAAACAAATGTGGCTGGAATATATTGTAGTGGTAAATGTCTGTGTGATGATGAATGAAACATTCCTGTAAAATGCAGTAATTGCTGTGTAATTTGCTTGATGGGATTCTTCAGAATGATGCACTAGAGCTATGCAACAGAATAAGTGATGCCATTGACCGAGTGGACCACATGTTCACATCAGAATTTGATGCTGAAGTTGATGAATCTGAATCTGTCACACTGCAGCAGTATTACCGAGAAGCAATGATTCAGGGGTACAATTTTGGGTTTGAGGTAGGTGTAAAAGAAGAGGAAAAATGTAGTACAGTTTGGTAATTGCTTTGTAGCTTACTTACAGAAAGTATTATGAATCTTATATAGCAAATTAATTGATATTAATTATAATTATATCTTAGTGAAGAATGCCAGCTTACACTCCTGCTGGGTATCAGAAATGTTAGTTTTCTTTTTAAACTATCATATAGTTGCTGAGTTATTTTTGTGTTAATAGCTATCTGCTGCATTTTAAACTTTCTTTTAATGTTTAATATTATAAAATCTCATTCTTAATGTAAACTTATGAATAAAACATGAAACTTTTTTGACACATATAGTTTTTCAAACTATTCAGAATATATAGATTTTAATTGGATTTTGCTTTATTAGAGAATGACATTTTAAGCCAACACTATAGTGTGTAGGTATTATTATTATGGTTTTGTTCTTAATTTGGATGTACATGACATCTTCTTACAGTATCATAAAGAAGTTGTTCGCTTGATGTCTGGAGAGTTTAGACAGAAGATAGGAGATAGATATATAAGCTTTGCCCGGAAATGGATGAATTATGTCCTGACTAAATGTGAAAGTGGTAGAGGTACAAGACCCAGGTAATGACCAAATCTTTATCCTGCATGAGTCCTGTGGAGTTGATAGTATTTTGTTCCTGTATGTTATATGAGATTTCTGAGCAAACAACAACAAAAAAGAGCATTATAAACTTTGTAGTGATCAGAGATTTTGTTTTGTTTTATTTTAATGAAAATATATAAACAGCGAACCTCACAACTCTTAGGGAACTTATATTTTTAAAAAATGATGAGCCCAAACTGAGTTATTGTTAAAGGAGTTCACATAATCCATGAGCAAGTCTTCCTGATTGCGGATCTCTTTTGTCTGTCATATTTAAGCCTATTGTGTAAATGGGAAACAAATGGGTAAACTTTACCTAGCAATAATCCATTTTAGAATTTTTAGGGGGAAAATATAAAACATCTGTGTTGCTCACTAGTAACTACACTAAAGTAAACATGATTATTAAAGTATTAAGAATTAAAAATTAGCTGGGTATTCTGTAAGTTGTACTGGAGGGACATCACGGGACACTTCAGTGCCATTTCCAAGTTAAAGAAACACAAGTCCTACAATGAGGATTAAAAGTAGGAACATTTCTTTATCTTATAAATGTTGAAATATAAATGAGCACCATCTTCTAATATCTTCCATTCATCTCAAAGTAAACATTTTCTTAAAAAGACATTTTGTGTTTTTCCCCAAAAGGTCACACTATAACTTACTTCAACCTAGGCATTTATCTAAAACAAAAAAAATTTTCTCTATAAAATATAATAATTTTCCAATTGTATTATTTTCAATATTGTATAGTCTAAGTGTTACAGCATTTTCTTGGTTGTTTTATAATTATTGAACATTTTCATATGACAGGTGGGCAACTCAAGGATTTGATTTTTTACAAGCCATTGAACCTGCCTTTATTTCAGCTCTACCAGAAGATGACTTCTTGGTATGGAATATTTGAAACTTTTTTTCTCATTAAAAACAAACAAATTGATCATTTCTTTTCCTTGATTATTTATTTTTAAATAAATAATAGTGGTTCTTAAATGTTTTATGTAATTATAGCAATGATGTTGAAAGGTTACAGCACTCAGTAGCATCATGAGATTTTTAGTGCTCTTTCTATAACAATAGTGTTCAACTGACTAAGTCAATGTCTAGTTATAAACCCTGGCACTTCTAAAATATGAGTTTCTCAGGCTGGGGATTTAGCTCAGTGGTGCCGCCGCCTGCTTCGAAAGCTCAAGGTCCTGAGTTCGATCCCCAGTACCAAAAAAAACCCACCTTAAAATGTGAGTTTCTCTATTTTATAAACTGTCAGCTTCATTGATGCTTTTTGGCAAGTTAATGAAAAATAAGGATTAACTGTATCACTTAAATGTCCATCATTTGAGAGCATAATGCCAGTATTATTACTGTTCTAATAAATTCCATGAAGTCTGAAAGATAGAAGGTAAATTCATTCATTTTTATCCTCCCAGTTGTAGAGATGATTATATGAAAAGTCCTTTGCTTATGTATATCATTTTGTTATGAAAGATTGATTACTATTTTACTTTTCTTTATGAAAACAATTTTATGCTACATTTTAAATTACGTATAATTTGTTTACTTATACTGTACATATTTTTAAACTAACTTTGAAATATTTACTGAAAGTAGCATGTCTCTTAAATACAGTGAAAACCTATTGTGTACCAGTTCTATAATTAAGAGTATACATTTTTTCCCTTCTCTTTTCCATTTTCCTTTTGTATCTAGAGTTTACAAGCGTTGATGAATGAATGCATTGGCCATGTCATAGGAAAGCCACACAGTCCTGTTACAGGTTTGTACCTTGGTAAGACCAGCTGTTACAGCATTTTTCCTGGAACATACTGGTTTGGATGAACAAACTGTCTTTTGGTTGTGGCCATTTATAATGGTATGAGAGGTCTTTTTAAGAATATGTAGACAAAAGACAGTGAAAGTGACAGAAATGAGGTATGTATGTAGCATACTCTATAGTAATCTTTCTAAACCCAGCTAGAAGATGGAAATGCAATAAGATATTCTATGTTTAACCAACAAGGTTAAACTGTGGGTTTTTTCCCCTCCCTGTATCAACACCACCATTCTCCTTTCCTTCTTGAAATCTTTGCTTATGAAGGAGAAAAATTAGAAGAGGTAAGTGTTTGGCAGACTAGGAGGCACCCATGGTGCAGGTGGATAAGTAATTTTTCTGTACCTTCTTATCTCTTAAAGGAGGGGAACATTCATTTTCTCCACTGTTTTCGTAAGTACCCATTTCCCCACTCCTTGTAGTAAATTCTGATTTGGTTTTACCTTTTAGACAATCAAGGTATATAACATACACACAAATATACATTAATTATAGTTTTTAGTTATACTTAGTGTAGTTTCAAAGTATATGTTCAAACTTTAAAAACATATCAAGAAAAGGCTATGTCTTTTGCCGTTCTTGGTATAGTGTATAAATGAAAATTTATATGTAATAAATACTCAAAAATGAAAATTTAAGATCTGGGGATGTAGCTTAGGTGTAGAGTGCTTGCATAACATGTGTGAGGTCATGGGTTCAATTACCAGCACAGAAAGAAAGAGAGAGAGAAAGAGAGGGAGAGAGAGAGAGAGAGAGAGAGAGAGAGAGAAAGAAAACTTAGAAATACTATACAATTTAAATTACACAAGAAATAATTCATAAATGGTGAATTTATTGAATACTATATTTCATAAAGGATACCTACTAGCTACAGAAAATTTAGTGTAAGAACAGATTTTAATCACTGGATATTTTTAACTTTTAAAATTCATTCAGTTTATACAAAGTCTCTTCTCCCAAAGCTGTTTTGGAAATGAAAGTTATTGTAAAGCCATTTGAGCAGTTATGTGAAACAAATTATATTCTTACCAAATTTTTGCTTCAGCCTGTTATAGATTGTTTTTCTGGTGTCTTAAAATATTTTTCTAAGAATATATGATTAGTAATTCTGTAAAAATTGCTTCTTAAAATGTTTTATTACGTAAGTAATTATTTCTTGAAAAAAAATTACAAAATTTTTTGTAGAAAAATGTAAACAGTGTACATGTAGGAAACCTTTCAATGTAGAAAAATTTACAAAAGACAAAAATGAAGGTAAGCATCAGTAACATTTGAGTTAGTGATCTTTTGATATGCCTGTCACTCCAAACTGTTTGTGGGACAGTTATTTAATAGCACTCTTTGTAGGCTGAAGTTGTCCTTTGTTCCCTCAGCTACTATGGGGTGGTTGAATTGAACTCAGAGTCAGATTGCCTGATAGCAAGTGACCTGGGCTGCTCATTTAACCTCATTGAGCCTCCCCTGTAAAGTGGGATGCTAATGAAGAGTAAATTAGGTAATAACATTTTGTAAACTCTAGGATCCCATATACAATAGGGATCATCTTTTGATTTTACATTCTCTTCTTACAAGAGAATTGTTATAGTTGCTTACTTCTTTTCCTTTTGCTCTAAACACTACTACTAATAGCCTGGTATATAACCTTCCATGTTTTCTGTTTATCCACATAACAAACACATTCTGCCCTACCTTTCTGTATGCTCTATAATCATACAAGCGTATATAAGATTGTTTTTCTCCCATTTACTGTAGATTGCCTGGGTTATTAATCTTTCTTAAAAATCTGACAGTTGTAGAAGTTTTCCATGTCAGCAGGTATGGATCTACTTCATTCTTTACAGTGGCCACATTGTGGCCATCATTGATGTACTATTACTCTTCCTTCCACTCTATGGGCTTTTGTTTGTCATGGCCATGAAAAACATCTCTCTAATAAATGTTCAACACTAGTGAAATTTGAATGTCTCTTTTGTTTGTTGGCCATTTGGATTTTTCTTTCCAATAAAATGTTAGCTTTGCAACATTAAACATACTCTTTATACTCTTAAAATGTATTGTTTCATATATAAAGAGTATTAAATTTGAGTATATTTAGTTTTCTTAACAGAATGTCTTTATATCTTCATGAGAAAATTTTGTAATAATTTTTGACTAATTCTCAGTATCTTTGCTGGATCAAAGCAAAAATTAAAATTTATCCTCATCAAATAATTTTTGTTCTTTTTCTTTTTACCTTTTTACTATTTAGTTGAGAAAATCCACCAGATTTCCTTACTTTCTTACCAGTTGCTTGATTTTTGTTTTGCCAGGTTTGTAAGGCAACCTCAAATCTTTCCAGTTTCAGTACTTCTGTGCCTCTTGTATGATGTTATTAAAAAGAAACAAAACCATGAAGAAAGAGAATTTCCATTTACAATAAAATGTTTGTGAACTAAAATTATTAATGCATGACAAGAAAATACAACATAAAAAGATTTGAAAACCTAAGAAAGATTAAACCCTACAGTTAAAAGTATAAGTAAGAGAAAAATATGTTAGAACTGGACAAAATATAACAAATGTCCATTGCTATTTACAGTTGGTTTTGAGGAAAGTAAAAGTATTAGCACTAGTTAAGATCACTAGTTTTTAAATTTCCTGTAAGATTTTATCTGTATTACCCTTTTGCTAGAATGTTTAAAAGAAGAAAAGAAAACATATTCTGGAGGGAAAAAAAAAACCATGCAATTAAATTGTTTGGCTTAAAGGAATTGAATAAAACTTCATGTACTCAGGAAAATGATCCCAACATAGGACCTATTGAAATGGCTATAAGACCAAAATCTCTAAAATGGGTTCAGTCATAGCATACATTATATGTAGTTCACTACAGGTTTTAAAAAATGGTTTAGATGGAGAAAAATTTGAATGTATAATAAAGCTTTATTAACTTAAAAGTGACATTTTTCATAATATTTGTATATTTAATTGAATTTTCTACTTGGTTATTTTGGTCACTGGCAAGATGAAGTGACTTGATTTACATTTAATGGCCTGATTTGATAGTTTTCTATTGACCACTTTAATAAGTTCCACTTGTTGCCATTTTCACTGGCAGCCATTCATCGGAACAGCCCCCGTCCTGTGAAGGTACCTCGATGCCATAGTGACCCTCCTAACCCACACCTAATTATCCCAACTCCAGAGGGATTCAGGTATTTGGTGCTTTTCCAGTTATTTGCCTTATGGATTCTTCTCTGATATGCTTGCTGATGCTCTTGAAACAACCGACTACTTGATCTGAGAGCCAAATGTTTTTTTCTGTCTTCTTATTCGTATGCCTTTAAAAGCTCTTATTTGCATTATCTTGAAGACCTAACAATGCTTTAGTTGCAAAAGAAAAAAGATATGCAAATTTTAAACAAAGCTATACCTTTCAAGATAACTCTCTCAGCTTCTTCATAACCTTGAACTACTAAATGCTTTCTGGCTTTAAAGTAATTCTTTCCTTTTCTTTCTTTAAAAATTACCTTAGGAAAATAGATTTACCTGTGCATATAGCACAGTAAACATTTGGAAGATAACACTAAGCATCACTAAAAATGGAGAAAGTTGGAATGATCTTTCCATTCCTGACTTTTGAGTGTAACATTGAAATGAGTTCAAAAACAAATACATTCACAATAATTTCCTTGAATGTGGTGGCATTTCTGCATCTTGGAGTAGTGAACATCCTCTCACCCTTACAGAATTACTCGTAAAAGTTAATTTTATTTGACGGGGTTTGCTAGGTAAGGACCGCATTATTTTTTTTATAACCTTTGAAAATATTTTTTTTGCCATGCTTAGACCTGAATCTCAGAAAATTATATTTTATTTTACATATTTTCACTTCCTTGCCATGTTTTATTTTTAATTGAAAACCATTTGTGAGTCCATGCCCTTTTCTCACCAGTGTTCCTGAAGCTTTTCTTCTTGTCTTAGCACTCGGAGCGTGCCTTTGGACACGCGGAGCCATGGCAGCTGTGCTGCTGCTACTGCTGTTGCTGCCGCCGCTGCTGCCACCACCACCACCGGTCGCCCTGGCCCTTTTGGCGGTGACCCTGTGCCGCCCAAACCTATCAGCACTGCCCCTGATACCAGGTAGTCTCACTTCACCAGTGTCATGCCTCCTTGCCACCCCTCCAGCCCTTCCACAGGGACCTTAGCTTTAGGATGTGTTACAGGGCACAGCTGGGCTTCTTTCTTCTGGTATGTGACTGATGTTCAGGGGCTCCCTAGGGGTTGTCTCAGCCCCTAGGCTCTGGCACCAGCCAGCACAACCAGACTGTTATTTGTCTGGTGTTAGTATTTTTTAGATTCAGTATTAGCCAGAATGATCAGAGGCTCTGCAAGTAGTAGCTCTGTGGAGAGAGTATGAGAGGAAAGAAATAGAAGGGGATATGACACTGTGGCTAACTGAGCCTTTTCTGAGGAGACACAAGGTAATGCAGAGATGGTGTCCTATCAATTATGTGGGTGATGATTGTTATTTTAGGAGAAACCGTTTTCTAACCGGATTTCCTAATTTTAAAAAACTGTTGATTAGAAGTAGTTATATAAAATTGAAAAGACAAGTTCGTGGGGTTTATATATATTTGGAAATAGATCATTACTAGAAAGAACTGCCAGACATTTGATAAGCTCCAGAAAGTTTAAGTATCTTGCAGTAAGTCTTTTGTAAGGAGAGACTTGCAGGTTTTTGCATTCTGCTTACCTTTTAGCAGAGGATTTTTATCAAGTTCACATTTACTTAATGGAGAAAGAATCTTTGGTCTCTTAATTTTACCCTGTATTTAAGTAGATTAGTATTCTCATCTTCCAAAAAAGGTGTATACAAAAGTATTCAGATTGGGTGTGATTTAATCACGAAAGATGAAATTGTGACAACTCAATGCTCTGTTTAGCTCATGGAAAAAATATTAGTATAATAGTTGGCAGGAGGGTTATTTATGGCTTTAGAATTTAAAAGACAAATGTATTTAGACTTATTTTAATAACAGCTAAAATTTCTACAAACATTTCTAGTATTTTTACTCATAAATATTTCTAACTTTCATTGATAAGTGTCTCTAACCTTAAAAATATCAAAGTATTTCACTGCTTAAGCAGTCACCTACAAAAAAAAAAATTAACAATTAACGTTGAACCAGATTCCCATTTACCCTCTGTGTTTTTGTTTAGGGATTTATTTATTACATGTTTAAGGATTTATTTTCACATGGGCTTCCATATCCTTGTGGGAGCTGCTGAGCTTATTGTTTTTTATAAATTCATTACACAGTCAGGGAAGTGTATCAACCACAAGTGCAAAGTAGTTGAAAGCAGTTTGTGGTGCCCAGTTTCACACCTACTGCATTCATGTTTGTGAGGTTATCCAGGAAAGGAAAGGCAAGAGGATATCTTGCTTTTTAAAAGGATGAGGAAACAAACATAACATATTTTTCCAAGTATTAAGAAATAGTACATGAGATGTGTGTGGATTTTTTCCCTCTCTACTAAAGACTGAACCAAAGTTGCTTCTACCACTCACCTACATCTGCAATCATAACATTCAATATATTTCTATCACATATTGATCTAGGTATTTGTGTATCATTATATATGTAAATGTATATATACTTTTGACCCAGGATCTAGCTAAGTTGACCAAGCCAGCCCAAAACTTTTTTGCTTTTAAAATTTATTTCTCTTTCATTTGAATATAATACAAGTATATATTAAGAAAATATAAAAGCTGTTCTATTTATTTGTGTATCATTGTATATGTGAATGTATATATACTTTTGACACAGGATCTAGCTAAGTTGACCAAGCCAGCCCAAAACTTTGTTTTGCTTTTTAAATTTATTTCTCTTTTATTTTAATATGATACAAATATATATTAATAAAGAAAATATAAAAGCTAAAAAAAAAAGGTTGAGGAACTGTGAGTTAATGTGTTTAAAAATACCCACAGTTGGCCGTTGCAGGCATTCAGTCTTAGGCTTTGCATAAGTAGTTTTCCAGCATATTATGGGTAGTATTTCATAAGTATTTGTCTTACATTTGCACATACCTGGACCGTCCTTGATGGCTAGGAATTTTAATAGCATCATAGTCTGCTGTCTCAAAATTTATTGTTTTACAAGAGACCAAAGTGTATGACATTGTGTATATGACTGTAGGTAGAGAAGAACAAAGTCACACAAAGGTGTCCTAGGGCAGTGATGGCGAACCTTTCAGAGCTTTCAATGATACAAACAGCCTGCTGTGGCGGGTGTGCAGTAGGTTTGCCACCGCTGTCCTAGGGGATGGTTGCAAGACTCCCCTTGCACTCAGCCCTTGAGCTTGGGGGCTCACATTCACCCCGAGCCTCACCTTCCCAGTGACCCGAGGGAGTGGGCCGTATATGTTCACTGCTACTGAAGTTTACTGTGCATATCCCAGAGACTGAGTCTCATCATAGCTATGGGCTTGCCAACCAGTGTGCTTCAGGGAGACACAGTAACACAAGTGCCTTCTGGTGTCAGCCTACTGTGTGCACTCTACCTGTCTTGGAGTAACACTGATGACTTGTAGTGTCAGGCCACAGTATGCAGCTTTTACCTATCTTAGGGATATAGTAACTAAAATTCATTATTAATTGGTCAGATTTTATTCTAGGAATAAATCTATTCTGGGGAATAGGAAATATCTATTCTGGGCTTCAATTTTCTTATCTCTGTTTATGAAAACATTTTTGCAGTGTGGGCTTGCTGGAGTCAGCTCCCAACTGATGCACAAGAGCTGTTGGTTAACTTTCAGCTATTTTACAAGCTGGTTGTTAACACCACTGAAGTCTGGAAATTCTTAAGACCAACCTCCTACCCCTCATATCCCACCTTACAGGTAGATATTAGACATCTACAAATGCACCACTTTGTTTAAGCATGTGTTCTGGCCGTTTACCCTGGCAGAAATCTCTAAAGAACGTAGAATTGACTGGATTTTACCACAAAAAATCAAGAAGTAGAGATATTGAGTAACTTCTCCATGGCCTCACAGTCTTTGGCATTGCTTATATGTCTTCACTTCAGCATCAGTGGCTTTACCATCAAATAGGGCCAAAAATGTTACCCTTTCTTCAGACTTAACAAGAACTATACAGGGTTTGAGGGTTTAGTGATATATAAAAATAGTGCATATTTCATAATCTCAATATAGTATAATTTCATAATTTCAATGCAGTATACTATATTGCCTTCAGCCTAATAGGCTGAAGTTTAAATGCCTTCAGCTTAATAAAAAAGAGCATAAATGCTACCATACTTCATTATATTATTTGCTAAAAATATGTCCAATAACTTTTTAATAAGCTAATGCTATATGTTGAGGTTTTGGATTATTTGAATTGCAGTTTAACCCTTCCTCTTACTTAATCCTAGTTTTTATTCATTATGAGTTCATCTGGTGGCTAAACATTTAACTTTGTTCTGGAAAAGCAGCTAATTAACTTTGTTCTTTAATATTTTAAGCCTCCTGCTCTTCTGTACTTTTGCTTGGCTATTGCTTGAGAAATCATTAGATATTCCCTTCTATTTTCTTATTATCTGGAGATTTGGAATCTGTTGGCACTATGTAATGATTTTAGTATTTTAAATATAATTAAGTACATAAATATAATTTGATGGTAACCTTAAATACTGGCCACATTTGGATAATGGATTTTTGTCTATCCTGGGCTTAAATTGTGGAACTTTCTATGCATTGCATGTCAGTCATACTTTAGTAAATAGGGTTTGTTTTTATTTCTGTTGTTGTTTATGTAAAACAAGGTACTATACTCTAAGCAGGTGCTGTGGGCTAGCCTGCTGGATATGAAGGGATAACAGTGGGGAACTCTCTAGTGGCCTCCAAAGTGGGGACCACATTTTTTTAATATTAATTTTATTGGTACATTTTAGGTATACAATATGATGACATTCATCATTGGGAATTTGTACCTTTACATAATATATCTTGGTTCTTATTTTGTTCCCCCTTCCCCTGCCCTCCCTTAAACCCCTCCACCCCTCCCTATTTACAAAGATTTTGTTTCCATTTTTTCTTTTCCCTTCTTTCTTTTCCCCTACCCCTCCCAGTTCCCCTTTGCCCCTTTTCTTCCTGTTTCATATTATCTATTATAACTTTTGATCCTTATTTACACTTTCAGTTTCTCACACCAGAGAAACTATTCTGTATTTACACATGTGGGGGACCACATTTCAATGGCACCACTGTTCATTTGAGTGACCGGTTCTTGTGGGGCTGTCCTGTGCATTGTCCACTGCCCACTAGATGCCATTTACACCCTCCTAGTCATGACAGTCCAGTGTCTACACATTGCCACATCCCTGTGTGGCAGCACTGTCTCTAATTGAGTATTGGGTCTAGAAGAATCTCACAAATCTTTCATATTGAATTTCATTAAATTGACAGTTGAATTGTTAAAAATATTAAAACAGGGGTTCCAGCGTTCCTGAAAATGACCGGTTGGCTTCTATAGCTGCTGAATTGCAGTTTAGGTCCCTCAGTCGTCACTCAAGCCCCACAGAAGAGCGAGATGGTAAGTGTTTATAAAGTTACCACCTGCTTTCTCCCTACCCTTGTCATATGCCTTAGCCTGCCAGTTTCTGTTGTTAACACCTTTAAAAAGAATGAAGGAAAAGAAGCAACGTTCTTGGCTTTTTAAATAGATGCCTTTTAGCTGTCTGTATATTTTAGATCTACTTTTGTTCCTTTTTTTTTTTCCATTTAGTTTATTGGTACATTTTAGGTATGCAATACAGTTACATTCATCATTGGGGTCTTGTACCTGTACATGACGTATCTTGATTCTTATTTTTTCCCCATTCCCCTGCCCTCCCTTCACCCCCTCCACTCCTCCCTGTTTACAAAGACTTTGCTTCCATGTTTTTCCTTGGGGAAAGTGGGAGGGGAAGGGGAACGGAAAGAAGGGAAAAGAAAAAATACTTTTGTTCCTTTAAAAAAAAAATTCCAGGTATTTTAATTGTTGAATACTCTTACTCATTTTAAAAATGCAAAAGTAATACCATGTTTGTTGGTAATATGCTGAAGTTATGTTCTGTTGCAGCCCTAGGGTCTCTGCTTGGGAACCCTGTCCTTTTTCCTGTTATGGCAAGGTGGAGACTTTTGAAACCAGCCTCTTAAATGAGGTCCATAGGAATGCATTGTTTGCACAGTGTTCAATTATCTGTTACTTCTGGAAAGTTTAATGATTTCTTAGTTTGCTACAATTTTATAGAATTTATTGTAGAAACATACCAAACACATTAGGAAGAAATCATCAGAAAGGAGGGGTTGATGGTAACTATTACCGTTTATCATTTCAGTCTTGCTCTTGAGCATATTTTTTCCATAAATCTTAGTTCATGTGAAAAAATACTTCCTACAGAACCAGCGTATCCCAGGGGTGATACAAGTGGATCAACACGGAGAAGTTGGGAACTTCGGACACTTATTAGCCAAACCAAAGGTAAGAGAAAGGAAAGACATTGAACTTAAAAATGTTTAAGCATCAGATAACCAGTTCCAGTTAAAATTTGGTTTAGCTTTTGAATTATTAGGCCTTCTACATTAATATTTTGTGATCTCATTTATACCTCTGACATCAGTTCCTGTAATATAGTATGTGGTGGACATTTGCTATTTTTGTAACAAATTATAAGATCTTTGGGGTCAGAAATGTGTTTTATTGATATGTTCCTAAGTAGCCTGATGTAATTCTTTAATGAATATTTGTGAAATAAGTAAATATTTTTTTACGTAAGTAGAAGGAAAGAATTTATGTTATATAGTAGGTGATCAATGAATACTAACCAAAGAAAGAATAGAGAATAAGGTAGTGTATTTTTGTCCTAATAATCTTGAGCAGTAGGCAGAACAAATCCTTCCCTCTTCTTAAATAATAACACAGATTCTGAGAGGTCAAATAATTGGGTAAGGTGTAATGATAGAGCTGGTACTGGAGCACACTTCTCTCTTCGTGCCCAGAGCTGTCTCCTTTCACAGTATTCTTTGAACTGTGTGTCACCATTAGAAAAGTATTTGTCCCCCAAGGCCCAGAGAGATCAGGAGGATTTCACAGGAGAAGGCCTGGTGACTGGAGAATGGCCTCTTGGGACTGGACTGGTGGGTGTGGATATAAATGCAGGTGAAATTGGAGGAGGGAAGGATGCTCTGATTATAGACAGCTTCAGTGATCTAAACTCTTACCCAGAAGTGGGGGGCAACCCCTGAAGGCTCTTAAGTGGCTAGGTGTTTGGTTAGTGGGAGGATGGGGATTAGTAAGACATTGTAAGTAGATTATCTTGCTAGCCTAAATTGGGGGAACAGAACACTAGTGCAGTGATTCATTGTAAATAATAGGTATTGGTCTAAGGGGAGGACAAAAAAAGAAAATGGCAGCAAGAAACAGTTTTGTTGTAACAGTAGACAGGCATGGTGGACATCAGGTGTGTGTCTAGGGTTCAGGTGGGAGAGACTTCCTGGACTTGATCCTAGTGACGAGGAGATGGTCTCTCTATGGCTCACCCATCACAGTGATTTCCCTGGATACCAGGTCTTTGCCATGTTATTGAAGCAAATACTATGGAATCACTGGAACAGTGTTCCACTTGGGGGAGTTAGTTCACACGGACATATTAAAGACTGGGAAGTCTTGAGAAAGCCTTATGCTTAACAGCAACAAAAAAGCTTTTCCCAGAAATACTTGACAATGGAGCCTGCATCCTCATAGCTGTGAAAAGCTTGTCTTAGGAGGGGTAGAGTTTCTGTGTCATATTAAAGTAAAGGAAACAAACTAGGACCTATGTTTTAAAGATATGATTATTTATTTATTTATACCGAGGATCAAACTCAGGATCTTGCACTTGTGAGGCAAGTGTGGCGCCACTGAGCTAAATCCCCGGCCCTCTAGTTTCAAAAAATAATTAAAACATAAGTCTGGGAATTTCACTTCAGATTACTCTCACATTCATTCAGGTTTTCAGAGATGTCTTTGCTGGAAGATTGAAGCTCCTAGATATTTATTAGGATGCAGTATGAGAAGTGCTGTCACAGAGATGTGTGTAAGCCAGTGGTTTTAAGTTAGTGGGTGGTAAAATTTTAGTGAGTGTGATCAGCCATTAAAAAGGATAGGATGGAATCAGATGTAGAAAGGGTAATAATGTCTCACGAAACTCATATTAGATATGTATCTCTGTGTGTAAAAGTTATCTCTTTAGGTCATGGTAAAAGAAGTTGGAGAAATAGTGATACAGACACTGGTGGGAAGGTAAGGGATAATAGTGTATATTGAGTCTTCTTATATTGCAGACACCAGGCTAAATGCTTATTCATCAATAAGCATTATTTCATTAAATTAAATTCATTAAATTCATTAAATGCGTTATTTCATTAAATCTTCACACATTTAGCTCAGTGGCACTGTGCCTGCCTCACAAGCACAAGTCCTGAGTTCGATCCCCAGTACCAAAAAAAAAAGAAGGCAACTAATAGATTAGGTATTTCATGTATGAAGTCAATTAATTTGCCCATCATCAAGCACCTAGAAAGTAATTACTCCAGGCATTCTAATGCTGGATCCTTACTTTGTAGTCTTTCCGGAGAAGGGAAGATTTCATTCCCTTTCATGAGAAGTGCTTATTTCACCTGAGTCCTGTGAGCTTTCTTCAGCAGCTACTGTGGTGAGAAGATATGTTAGGCAAAGGAGAAAGTGTGAGCAGTCCTGCGAGTGAGAGTTTGGTGTGTTCCTTAAGTCACCTAGTCTGACTAGCATGTGGTAGCAGAAGAAAAGAGGAATGGCTTAAAAAAGAAAAAAAAACCCAGGGAAGAATGTCTGGGTCCAAATTCTCCTTGACTGTAAACCCAAAATAAGAATTTGGAGGGCCGGGGGTTTAGCTCAGTGGTTCCGCCACCTGCCTTGCAAGCACAAGGTCCTGAGTTCGATCCCCAGTACCAAAAAAAGTTTTGGATTTTTGTTTAGTAAGCAGTAGAGATCTGAAATAAACTCAGGAGAGTAACATGTTACGATTTCATGTGTAGTAAGATAATGCTGACCAGCAAGAGAGTTATCTGGAAAGAGCAGGAAGTAGAGAACATAGGAGTTGCTGCGGTAGCTCAGCCATAGGCCTGGGGTGGTGAGTGGGGGTTAGCTGTCGAGCTTGGGGTTTATGTAAACACTGTGTAATGGGGGTGGGGTATGTGCTGGAATTAGTGGATTTTGAAGAATTCTAATTCATCTGTTGTTAATCTGGATAGAGAGTGATAAGGTTTACTGTAAGAGAGTGCATTGTAGACTGCTCTGTTCTCATTCTTATTTGTTGGAAATTACTTGGTAACAGTGTCTCTCACTGATGAGTTTGAGGGTCTCTCTGCAGATACTGCTTCTAAGCAAGGACCCATAGAAGCTATCCAGAAGTCAGTCCGATTGTTTGAAGAAAAGAGATACCGAGAAATGAGGAGGAAGAATATTATTGGTCAAGTTTGCGATACACCTAAGTCATATGATAATGTCATGCATGTTGGCTTGAGGAAGGTCACCTTCAAGTGGCAGAGAGGAAACAAAATTGGTAAGGAAACTAAGGACCATGTCATGAAAGCGGTCAATGTTAGAAAAAGCAGTATCTGTGTTTCTTTAGGCTAAATCTTTATAGTTTGTCCTCTTCTTACAGATATAGCAAATATACATCATATCTTTTCATATCTCTTTCTGTTGCTTAATTTCTAAAGTGTGGTCTAAGAACAATAAGCATGAGATTTGAAGAAAGATTTTACATAGTTCATTTAATTCAATAGTTTTACTCAATAATTTCAGAAGTTTCCCTTGGAGAACTACTGAAATTTCACCCATTGTTCTCTTTTATACAAGAATATTATTTGAACAGAGAATGGATACAAATCAGAATAGAACAATCATTTTTTCTGAAATGCTATCTCATTAATTTTCAGGTGAAACTGCCTCCTGTAAAACAATTAGTGGTAGATTATGTGATGTCTCAGATCCTTCTCTACTTAAATATATAATTCTTCAGGCATTTAGGTCCAAGGGTGCAAGCAGTAGGGAAAGATGACTGTGAGTCTCAGGAAACTGGAGCTTCCCTAAGAGCTGTCAAGTAGGACACAAAACCCTGAAAACAAGTACTTCACACATATTAATTATTATTTTCAGTCTTGTTTAGTTCTTCATCCTGTTGCTTTAATATCCCAGAAGGGGTGTTAGGAGATTATATCTCCCTCCACTCCTGAGCCTGCAGCAGTGAGGTAGACAGGGTCCAGAGTTGCCTGCTGCCTTCTGCCCCAGCACCAGCCCAGACCTTCTTAAGGAGCATGCTGGTTCAAAATGTGCGTAAGGAGTATTCATTGCTGGTCCTCGTGCTCTTCTGGGATTTTCCAAAGCCAGTTTTTCTCTATTTATGATGTTGACAGATAAGACATATTGACAGAATTACCTGAGACTTCATTTATTAGTGAACATTCAGAACTGTTTTGGGTCTTGCAGTAAACTGTAGTAAACATACTCATAGGCATCCAGAATTAATGGTTATAATTGTGAGTTTCAATGTTTTAACCCTTCTGAGCTGACTGAAAGAGTGGCCTATTGATGTTGTTCTCAGGGGAAGGACAATATGGGAAGGTCTACACCTGCATCAGTGTTGACACGGGAGAGCTGATGGCCATGAAGGAGGTAAGTCAGCTGGCTGGGTGGGCCTGTGTCGCAAATGACTCTGAGTGATGGAGATGCAGAATGGCAGCGGTGCACACTGCTGTCTGAAGTACTGTCCAGGCCTGAGTGCCTCATTGTGGAATTTAGACAGGACCAAGCCAGCAGTGCCTTGAGATAGCACTTGAAAGTGAAGGTGTTGACAATTCCATTGAGGAGGGTGAGAGCAGGAACACAAGTGAGCCCAACTCAGCAAAGGTATGAGACTGTGATCCTACTACAGAGGGAGGCAGAATAAGGGCTGATAGGGGATAGGGACAGTAGCACCTTACAGGGAGAAGATAAGCTTTGTGATAAACTTCCCAGGTGGAATGGGTGGATAGAGTAGGGAAACCTGAAGAATGGCTTGAGGGAAGGAAACCAGCCTCAGGGCTGTTGGAGAACTATTTGGTGTGGTTTAGAAGGTATCAGGGATTGAGGGTGAGGCAGAGATGTTTTTGACCCACAGGGTTCCCAGCCTCTTTGCCCTCTTCCTGAGCTGTGGTAGTGTTCATTCCTTTTCTGTGTCCAGCCCTTACCCTCCTCCCTTTATGTCATTGCTCTAACTTAGTTGTAAATGTCTTGCTTTTCTTCCTCTTTTTAATTTTTATTTATATGCTTACTTCGATTTTTTTTTTTTTTTGAGACAGGTCCTTCAGTATAGTCCAGGACAGCCTTGACCTCACTCTAAGCTGGTCTCAAACTTGCGATCCTCAGCCTCCCAAATGCTGGGATTATCAGCATGAACCCCCATGCCTGGCTTTCTTTTTTTATTTTTAATTGATATATCATAATTTTATATATTTATGGGATACAATATGATGGTGATGGCAAACCTATGGCCCACATGTTATTGTGTTTTTCTTTTGAGACAAACAGTGTAAAGGGCCGGGAATGTAGCTCTGTGGCACCATACTTACCTGGCAAGCGCCAAGGTCCTGAGTTTGATTCCTGGTACTGGAAAAAAAAAGACAAAAGATGTTAATAAAAGAGTTATTTTTTGTAAATTAAAACCTTGGTATTCAGATTTAATTGAAGTGTTGGCACTTTGTGATAAATAAGTGGGTTTTGGGTTGCAGTTTGGGCACTTGGTTTCTAAAAGGTTAGCCATCACTGCAATATGATGTCTTGATATGTGGCAATAATGTAGAGATCTGTGCAAGCTAATTAACATATTCATCATCTCACTTTTCATAATTTGAAATTTACTCTCAGTGGTTTTGAGGTGCATACATTATTACTAACTGTAGTCACCTCTTCAGCAGCATGGGTGAACCTAGATGACTGCTAAAGTTAAACAATAAGACAAACACAGAAGTACAGATACTGCATGGTCTTACTTACATGTGGAATCTAAAATAAGCTGTAAAATTTTTAAGTGCGGAATTACATTTTAACTTTCTGCATTGCCCAGAACTGGGGCACAGTGATTGCTTACTACTAAATGCTTTTGGTGGTATAGGTCACAGTTGACAGTGATCTTGTTAGCTATTACATCAGCAGATATTCAAAACAAGAGTGCTTAATTCACTTGGAACAGTAAAAGAGAAAATCTGGAAGTAAAGTTGCAGTCATATTGACCATAGGCCTGGCTTGCACAGTGAAAATGTCAGTAGATGGCTTTACAGTCTTTACATTTAAGATGCTTGTTTCCAGTTTGACTGTTGGGAACAATTTTTCTTTCGCAGATTCGATTTCAACCTAATGATCATAAAACTATTAAGGAAACTGCGGATGAATTGAAAATATTTGAAGGCATCAAACATCCCAATTTGGTTCGGTATTTTGGTGTGGAACTTCATAGAGTAAGCGGACTTTAATCACACTGTTTTGTGTGAGGAATCAGTAAGGGTACCAAATGGAGTCCTGTTCTACATCACAGGTCTTCTCATTTCAGAGCACAGTAACTTTGCCTAATTATCAGGAAATCTCCATGAGTTACATCATTTCTGCCTTCTCTCTGAAACTAAGGAGTTCTTCCTAAAATGTAAGTTGTAGACTGTAGTCATTAACCTGACATTATAAAGCACTGAAACCCATCCTGCCACTCTGAAGATTCTTCTGAAGTGCCCCTTCCCCCACTTCTTGTGACTTTTTTCCATTTACAGTTCAACATCAAGTGATATTGATTTTCTTTTCTATGTTTTTAAGGAACTATTGTGAAATGAGAGAAAATTAAAACCTCAAATTCATTTCCCCTGCTGTGTTTAGCAATAAACATGTCGAGGGAAAGAGCATGACTTTTGGAGCATCTTGGTATAGAGCCAGAGCTTCCAGGGGGAGTTGGGTGTTGATCACTTCCAATGTTTGCACAAATATGTTCATGTTTAAAAAGGATGTGTTTCAGTACTTAATAATATATTTATAGGGACAGCCCTGTTGGTCCCTGTCTGAGATTATATGGCAGACTTAATCTCGGAGGGTGATAGAAGTTCATCCCCTGTGATTTGGAGGAGACATTATTACCCTGGCGAGCTGTATAATTCCAGACAGGAGGTAGGCAGCCACCTCTGCAGAAGAGCTAGACACACCTGCTACACACACATTTCAGTGCTCAGGATGGCTAGCGTAGTGGACCACTAGAAAGAAGATCGATTCCTCCGGGGCATGGCCTGTGACGTTTTCCAAAGCTTTCATGTTGTGTCCATGTAAAGAAAACCACAAACACAAGACTGTGTTTTATTCCTCCCCCAGGAAGAAATGTACATCTTCATGGAGTACTGTGATGAGGGCACATTAGAAGAGGTGTCAAGGCTGGGGCTTCAGGAACACGTCATTAGGCTGTATTCAAAGCAAATCACCATTGCTATCAATGTCCTCCACGAGCATGGCATAGTTCACCGTGACATTAAAGGTAATCCTACATGTGTTTGGCTGCCATGGGTAGGGTGTCTGGTGTTTAGCACATAGTAGGTACTCTATAGATACTCATTCCTACTCATATCTACTGTTTCTCCAGATAGGTAGATCTTTGCTTTAAATTATGCTTCTAATGGATCTCACATTGAAAAATAATGTTGCAGCAGGGCTTGGTAGTGCATACCTGTAATCCCAGCACTTGGGAGGTTGAGACAGAAGAATCACCTTGAGTTCAAGGAAAACCTGGGGTATATAATGAGTTCAAAACAAGCCTGAACTACATAGAGAGACACTGTCTCAAAAAAAAAGTTGAGCTTTATCTCCTGTCCATTAGTGGGAAAATCTGCTCTTATTTTTTCTGTTCAACATTACTTTTAGAAAAATCTGTTTTTCAAAAGCAGAGTCTGCTGTTTTATAGGCTAGTTTGGCTTAGCTTGTGTGTTTAATAGATATTTATTATCAAAGCAAACTTATCCCTGTGTCAAGGTCCTTTGAGTTTATATATGAGTGTTCTGAATATGTAAAGTGACAATAAATCAGAAATGCTTATGTAAGTTAGACTGTGCAGCTGTGTCTTTAGAGTCAAGAATAGGATTTATTTATACCAGTCTCTAAATTAGAATTCTCCTGGGGCCGGGGATTTAGCTCAGTGGTTTCGCTGCTTGCTATGCAAGCACAAGGACCCAAGTTTGATCCCCGGTACCACAAAAAAAAAAAGAAAGAAAAGAAAAAAGAAAATAAATTAGAATTCTGCTAATGGTTAATTTGGTCATGTTGATTGATTAAAAGTGCTTTTCTCTTCTAGCATGAGGGGAGTGGCTATGCTTCCATCCCAGAATTGTCACTGTGACATTTGCCTTAACCACACCATGCCCTTGACTTTTGCCTTGGGGAAGCTTGTAGAGCTAAAGCCAGAGAGTATTTTTGTATCTTTGACCTTAAAGTATTCTGTCATATAGTCTGAGTGAGGTAACCTAAACATATTTACTAAAGAGTTGGCCTGACTTCTGACGATGGACTAGACCCATTCTGCTGGGCTATTCTGGATTACACCAGAATCTGCATTGGTCTGCGTGTGAGAATTGCTCTTCCTTTTTAATGTGGTTCAACCATTTGTCACCCAGTATATGCCGGGCTTGTTGGCTGCCTGCCTGTCCACCACATATGTGGCCTTGCTGTCTCGAGTCATTCTGAGGACTGCTTTAATTGGCTCTTGAATAGGCTTTTGCATTGCCCATTTCCAGTTGTTCTGCCACAAACATCATATCAGTCTATGTGCATGATCTTGAAATGGTAACTGCATGTTATATTCCCTGCCAAGAATATACAGATGTAGAATATTTCCAGAATTATCCCTGTGTAGAGGACTATGAACTCTGCAAGGACTCACATGTTGAGGATGAAATGTTAGACATTAGCTCATTGCATGGCTGTTGTCCAAATAAGTGGCTTTGTGTTGCTCTTTGAAGTACATATTGTAAGGCAGGTACCAAAGATGTGTGACTTGGTTGGAATAATTATAACTTGTAGTCAATAGCAAAAGCCCAAGCTGCCCTGAAAGCTGAACAGTAAACCCAAATTCCAACTAGGGTACAAGTTAGACATATATATTGTTTGTAGAAATACAGGAAAATTATAGAACATCGTTTGCAATTATATTCTATAGTAAATCCAGAGGCAAACTTGGCTGTGACTCTGTAGAGCTACAGTGTGTGTTCCAGTTCTTTTCTAAATATCACTTCTTAACATGAAGACAGCTTTTTGGAGACTGTCACAGCATTTGTATTTTGTATATAATTTCTCTTTAAGTATATCTATGAGTTTTTAATGAATGTTAGAATTTATGCATGTACTTCAGATTTTTTTTTGTCAAGTCATCTGCCCTGCCGTTAAATTTCATTGCTTTGAATTATTAGTGTTTGTGAATAAAGTTTGTAAGTCTTTCTATAACTGAACATTGTAAGGAAAGTTTCAAAAGCCTTTGTAGTATTTACTTTGTGAATAAAATTTCTGGTAGTTAGGTAACCATGTAAACATTAAAGGGCTCGACAGAGACTGCTTAATGACTACTTATTTCTTGTTAGGTGCCAATATCTTCCTTACCTCATCTGGACTAATCAAGCTGGGAGATTTTGGATGCTCTGTAAAGCTTAAAAACAATGCACAGACCATGCCTGGTGAAGTGAACAGCACACTGGGGACAGCAGGTAGGGCCCAACTAGATAGGTCTCTGCGCATGCACTTAGGGCAGGGTGCATGGCCACTGGGCTCCCCTTCACCATTCTATGCCAACCTGCAGAGTAGAAAGAGTTTTATAGTCATGAAGAGGACTGCTCCTCCACAAATGAAAGCCTCCATGTGAGGGAAGTTGTCCAATTGGTGAATTAAACTAGTTCTTGATGAGGGCCAGGATTTAGCTCAGTGGTGCCACCACCTGCCTCGTAAGCACGAGGCCCCGAGTTCGATTCCCAGCACCAAAAAAAAGAATTTTGAAAGTTAAAGGTAGAAGGAAGCCTCTTTTTCTTCCCAGAAAGACTCATTTTGTTATTTACATTGGTATTGTGAAAATGTTCTAGTTGAAATAACATTATGGTTAAATGGTAATTATTTCTTTTGATCATTTAGTGCCATAAAATTTTTCATCCTCTGCCACATTTCCTGTTTTCATTATGAATACAACTTATTTGAATATTTACATATTCAAAAGTTGCTTTTTAAAAGACAATTCTGTCTCCAAAGAGTCCCTCCAACAAATTGATTTTACATATCTATTTTCAAGTTTTCAACATTTCCTCTTATATAATTTGGAGAAAGAATATTAACTTATTGCTTCATGCTATTAATACATGGTGCTGTGTTTATAGCCTGTTACTATCACTTTGTCTGTGACTTTTAAAGCATACATGGCACCTGAAGTCATTACCCGCGCTAAAGGAGAGGGCCATGGGCGTGCTGCAGACATCTGGAGTCTGGGATGTGTTGTCATAGAGATGGTGACTGGTAAGGTAAGCAGAGCCCACACCTGGGAGGGGAACTTCAGGAGGGCACTATATACTGACAAAGCAGAAATTGTGGTTTTATTATTTATTATAAATTCTCGAGGCACATTTTCTGCGAGAGAACATGATTAGAGATTAAAATGTGACCCAACAAAAGATACTACGAGGTTATAAAACATGACAAACTAAGAAATGAATATGTATGAGATATATGCTATGCCTTATGAGTGAATTTAAAGAAACAAACCTCAAATTAGAACAAGGAGAGACAAACAGTTACAAAAAGAAACATGAAACAGAAAACTTGTGTCCACACAACTTCTATGTGAATGCTTGTAGCAACTTTAGTCTTAAATGGCAGAACTTAGAAGCAAACTTAGAAGCAATCAAGATGTCCTTCAATAGATAAAGGAATAAACATGTTAAATCCATACAAAGCAATAATGTTCAGTGGTAAAAAAGTGCTATAGATCCTCAGAAAGAGACATAGAGGCACCTTAAATATATTTGGCTAAGTGGTGAAGGATGCCAACCTGAAAAGGCTGTGTCTGGTATGGTTCCATCTATATGGCATTCTCTAAGAGGCAGAACTATAGGAATAGTATAAAGAACAGTGGTTACCAGGGGAGGGAGGGATGACTAGGTAGAACACAGGGCTTTTGGGGGTGGTGAAACCTTTCTGGAGAGTGATGATGGATACCTGTCATTACACTTAAGTCCAAACCTATAGACTGTGCAACACAGTGACTCCTAATGTAAACTATGGACTTTGATTAGCAGTAGTGTATTGACATTGGCAATACATTGCAAAATGTGGATAATAGGGGCAACTGGGGAAGGTGAATGGAAGGGTGGTTATGTGAAACTCCATGCTTTCTAGTTTAGTTTTTTTTTTTTAATTAAGCCTGTTAATATAAAAAAAAAAGAAATGATCAGTCTCACTAGTAGTAAAAGTGAAATTTTAGTTTTTATTTAGCATACAAGTGACCTTTTTAAAGATTTTGTAATACTTTCAGAGGATGTAAGGAAAGAGACATGTATTATGAACAAAAATTCAAAGTGGTAGAATTGCTCTGCATTGTTCAGCATCTGTCCACACATAGAATGTAGGCATCATGTACTGCAAACATGTACTAAAAAAAATTAAATGTGCGTAGCCCTTAAACCAAGAAATTTTTACTTCTAAAAATCTCTCTTCTTCTGAAGATACTGATGGGTAATTGTACAAATGTATAAAGATACACATTTATACAATATATCTATGTAACATCATTTATACAGGAAAAAAAATGTCTTTTAAGTGTTACTAGGAAATCATTTATTCAGCTGTACCTTCCAGCTACTGAAAAAGAACACATATAATAAGTGCTTTGCAAATACTAGCTGTGTTACTTCTGTTAGCATTAAGGTAGGAAAATGGCCATGATATCTATATTATTTTAATCAAGCTGTGCAGAAGCAAGGATTCACATTCATGAGGATAACTAAGCAATAGTAACAAATTAGAATGCTGTACAAACTTAGTTATTTCCCTATGAATTTTTCCTATGATTATAATAATCTTTGCAATAAAGGAATTTTCATTATTCACCAAGGTACCATATTACATATCCCTGCAAGAGTTGCTGAGTCTTATGTTTTAGTGACATTTTTATATCATTATATATATTGCATCTTTTAGTTGGGTGAAGATTGCCGGTAGATAATTCTGGACTAGGTGAACTATGCTAACTACCGGTTTGTAAACAAAGTTTTATTGAAACACAGCTGCACCTGTTCATGTGTGTATTGTCTTTAGCTGCTTTCATGCTCCAGGGAGAGAGCTAAGTAGTTGTGATAAAAACCATGTGGCCTATAAGCCTGAAGTATTCACTCTGTATTTCTAAAGTAAAGGTTTGCTGACCCCTGATGGTCATTAATTTCAAGATCCCTAAAAAGCAATTAGGTATTTTTTATGTTTATTTTGTCTATCTTTGTAGAGGCCTTGGCATGAGTATGAACACAACTTTCAGATTATGTATAAAGTGGGAATGGGACATAAGCCACCAATCCCTGAAAGATTAAGCCCCGAAGGAAAGGACTTCCTCTCTCACTGCCTGGAAAGTGACCCAAAGATGAGATGGACAGCCAGCCAGCTCCTCGACCATTCTTTTGTCAAGGTTTGGCAGATTGCTAAAGTCATCCTCATGTTTAAATTTATTTGAGTTCAGTTTTGTACTGGCACTTAAGAACATTTGGAAACTTAAATATAAAATACCTATGTCTAAAATGGAAAGGAACTAAATGTCTTCTTATGCCAGGCATTTTTGTATGTGTTTTTAATTTGGAAAATGTTCATTGAGGCCCTTCTGGTCATCTATTTTGGTATTACATTGAAAGTACACTTGAGACCGTTAAATGGAATTTTGAGTGGGACTGACTGAAGAATAGTTTCCACTCTTGGAAGCATGTAGTCTGGAGATTAGTAATGACCAGTCACTGTGGTAGGAGCTCTGATCGTGGTATGTATGCCATACCTTATGGTTGCTGAAAAGAAGGATTTAATGCTATCAAGTAGTCTCAGGTATTTGCTCTGCAATGAGGTACCTATCCTGTAAGAGAGGGTTTTGCCAGTCAGGGATGGGGGTAGGGATGTGGCAGACAAAGTGAAGAGGTATAGAAAGACACGGTCCTGGAGGTAGAAGATTTGAGGGGTGTGTATAGGTGAGATCCTGATGGGGCACAGGATGTGCAGAGTGCCAAAAGGTACAGCTGGAAAAGTAAGCAGGAACAATGAAAAGGAATTTCAGTTTAATTGTAAACATAACATGGTTAAGTTGTGTTTTAGAAAGATCACTGTATAGAAACTAGTTAGGTAGCTGCTGATACACTGGAGGACTGAGAATGGAGCATCAACATGAGTTATCAGCTACATTTAGGAGTTAGAATGCCCTTGCCTGAGGAACTGGTTGGATATGAGGGGTGAGTCTGGGGAGGACCTATGGGCTGCAGAGATTCTGTTCTCCACTCTAGGGTAAGAGGCCAGCTGGTTGAAGGGTAGGCCAAGGAGTTGAGTTTCTTTTGGGTTATGTGTGAGGTGAGATATGTTTGGAACATCTCCTTGAGGATTTCAGTTAGGCATGTGGGTGTTTCCAGCTAGTACTCCAGGAAGTTGGGCGAGGCTACAGATTTGGAAGACAGAAGTGTTGCCTCTACAGGCCCCTGCACAGGCGCTCCCGGCACAGGAGAGGAGGGGGAGTGGTGACATTGGTCTTGGTAAGAGGGGAGAAGGAGCAAGCATCTGGATTAGCTGTAGAGGTATTAGAGATATGTAATTAAAGAACTAGTAGGTATAAAATACATACAATATATATTGTCTTGAGATTACACATATATATTTCAAAAATTTTCAGTAGTCCTTAAGTTTACCCTGAGAGCAGGTACTCAGGCAGCACTGACCTGCATGTTTCCTTCCCTCCTTCTTTTCCTTTCTTCCTAGTGGGGGGAGTGGAACCCAAGGCCTCACACATGCCAGGCAAATACTCTACCACTGAGCTATACTCCCAGCCTTGCGTTTCATTTCCCGAGCCTCCCCTGTCAGATGCATACACATATATCCACACCTGAAGGACTCAGCTGTCTCCTGTTTCCTCACAGGTCTGCACAGATGAAGAGTGATGCTCACCAGTCTGTGGCTTAGTAGTGTGTGGATGCAGAGAACTCTCTCAATCACTACTGTATGTAATATTTACAGAAAGACTGCTGAGAAGCAGTGCAGCCTTAACCTTCCAAGACTGAAGACTGCACAGGTGACAAGCGTCCCTTCTCCTGCTGCTCCTGTTGTCTGACGTGGCACAGCCCTCTTGAGTGATGGTGTCCACGAGGTTAAAGAAGCTGCATGTTAAGTGCCATTACTACTGTACACGGACCATTGCCTCTGTCTCCTCCATTTCTTGTGCAACGAGAACCGTGACATCAGTGTAGTATTTTTGACCTTTTGGGTTCAAAAGAAGTTGTAGTGTTATCAGGCGTCCTGGACCTTGTTTTTAATCTCCTGTTGTTGAGTGCACTGACTGTGAAACCCTGTCGTTTTTATTGGCAAGCTGCAGGTTTGTTATGCAAAAGGCTGACTAATGAAATTTAAGAAAAAGGTTCTTTTTTCAATAAATGGTTTATTTTAGGAAAGCTAAGTTATATTGTCTTTTAATGGTTAACAACTCAAGAGTCAACAGTCTAGGATGTTAGAGCTTTTTAGAGCTTAGTCCTTTTTACCTACTTCCTCACAAAGGAGCACAGCCAGATATACTCAGCAGGGCGCTAGGCCGAGGGCTCACCGAGGATCTAGCTAGGGTGTCCTTGCTGACCAGTAGCAGATATAAATGAAGCAACACTAATGGTATAAGATAGCCCTTCTTTTATATTATCCAGCACATTTAGAATCAACAAAAGCTCAAGCCTTGTTATCACATGTTGGGGCTCAGTTTATTTTTAAACCAAAATATATAGGTGCTAGGTCAGTGTAAATACTGCTGAATGAGCTCTTGATAAGAAATCATCTTTTTTCAGAATGTAAACTAATTTCAGCAGTGTTCTAAAATAGCCAAATTATATGTCATTGATGGTGTTCTTTATTTCTTTTTGCTATTAAATTTTTTTTAAGATTGACTTTGAAGCTTCCTTAAATCTTTTTAGAAGATCATTGACTTACTCCTTACACATAGCAGCTCCCCCTGGGTGAGTCCTTTCTTAAGCAGGTTCTGCAATCACCTCCCTCCAGGATAATTGATCTCCAACATCCAGAGAATGTTGACATCACAGAATTTAAACAGTCACTTAGAATATTTTTTAGATTTGAAATGTCTTTATGTAATACAGCCCTTTGAGTTATTCACATAATACTTCAGCAGTAAAATTCATAGTTTTGAACCAGGCATGGTGGTGCGCATCTGTAATTTCAACACTCTGGAGGCTGACGCAGGAGGATCACCATGAGTTCAAGGGGAGCTTGGGCTACATAGTTCAAGACCAGCCTGGACTAAACAGCAAGACACTGTCTCAAACAAACAAATAAAAACATAGTTTTGTAGTTGTACAACCATCATTATAATCTAATTTTGGACCATTTCCATCAACTCCAAAAGAAACTACATGTCTATTTGCAGTCACTCCCCTTCTTACCACCATCCTTAAGTAACCACTCACCTATTTCCTGCCTCTATAGACTTGCCTATCCTGGACATTTCATATCATTAGAATCTTGAAATATATAATCTTTTTGTCTGTCTTCTCTTAGTGTATTTCTGAAGTTTAATGATATTGTATGAGTATCGGTACTTCATTCTTTTTTATTGCTGAGTACTAGTCCATCATTCTTTTTTCCCTGGTACCGGGAATCGAACTCAGGACCTTGCACTTGTCAGGCAGGTGTGGTGCTGCTGAGCTACATCCCCAGCCCCTGCTGAATACTATTCCATTGTATGAATGTCCCACCACACTTTATCCATTTCTGATTGATAGGCATTTGGATTGCTTCTGTTTTTGGATTATTATGAATGACACTCTGGATGTTCCTGTACAAGTTTTTGTATGGACTTGTTTTCATTTCTCTTGGTAGTAGAATTACTGAGTCCCATGGTAACTCCATGTTCAACATTTTCAGAAACTTTCAAACTGTTTTCCATAGTGGCCATACCAGCAGCATATGAAGGTTACAAGTTTTTCATTAGCTTGTCAACACTTGCCATGGACTTTCTCTTTGATAATAGCCATTCTAGTGAATGCAAAGTGGTACGACCTTGTGATTTTGATCTGCATTTCCCTAATGATGGTGAACATGTCCTTGTCTTCTTTGGTGAAATGCCTTTTCAGTCTTTTGCCCATATTAAAATTGAGTTACTTGTCTTCTTATTGAGTTGTAAGAGATTTTTTATACATTTGAGATCAAAGTACTTTACCTGATATGTGATTTACAGATTTTTCTTTTCCAGTCTGTGGCTTGTCTTTTCCTTTTCTTAATGATGTCTTTTGAAGCATGAATGATTGTCTATTTTTGGAGTAATGGTGATTGAGCCCTAGGCCTTTGCAGTGAGCTATATCCTCAGCCCTTATTTTTTATTTTGAGACAGAATCTTACTAAGTTTCACAGGCTAGGCTTGAATTTGTAATTGTCCTGTCTTAGCCTCCCAGAGTGCTGGGATTTCAGGAGTGTATCACCACACTTGGCAGTTTTCAGCTTTTTAAACCTCTGATTCATAAACCTTTTCTTTATTGCTTGTGCTTAATATCACAGTTAAGAAATCATTGCCCAGGTGGATGGCATCGCTGTCACCTGCTGCAGTTCCTGCGGGCATGCTGAGTTTTTGCATCAGGTGGCAGCACGAATCCATTATTTCCAATGGAGACCAGCCCGGCAGAGGGAAAGTTAGTTAATAGCATTGGGATATAGTCATTGCAATGGTGCTATTAACAGTCAACACCCTTGTATTTTTTAACTTGTGTCCTGTATCTCCTCAGCCACATAACTTAAGTATATTTTGTCATCATATCTTTATGGTGGGGCCAGTCTTTGCACTTATTGCAGTGCAACACTTGCACTTTACTTTTCCTCCGTTTAAAATTAGAGCAAATACATTGGCAATACAGCTACTTTTGCTCTGAGCTACAGTCATGGCTTCTCATGTTATTTACCAAGTGGTGTGTGGTTAGGAATCATAGCTGTAAAATTGATTTCAGTTCATTACGCTTCTTCATGATGTTGCCCCTCAATTTTGCACACTATATTCTTGTATATTATTTTTAAATTTTAAAAAGTAAAAAAAAAAAGAAATCACTGTCCAACCCAAGGTCACAAAGATGTGTGCCTATTTTTTTGTGAGTTTTACTGTTTTAGCTCTTAAATTAGGCCTGTTTTTTAATTTACAAGATTGAAGTTCAAATACACTCTTTGCATATGGATATTTGTGTGACCAGCATCTGAGGACAGTTCTTTCTCCAGTAAGTTATTCTGGGGTCCCTGTTGAAAACCAGTTGATCATAAATGTAAAGGCTTGGTTCTGGACCCTCAATTCTTTTCCATCAATCAGTATGTTTGTTATGTACAGTGCCGTACAGTCTCGATTACTGTGGCTTTGTAGTAAGTTTTTAAAATGGGAAATGTGAGTCCTTCAACCTTGTTTTTCTTTTTCAGGATTGTTTTGACTCTTCTGGGATATTTGCATTTCCGTATGAATTTAGCATTAGCTTCGCTTTTTGTACAGAAGTAGAAAATCAGCTGGTATCTTGATAGGGATTGGATTCAATCTGTGGAACACCTTTGTGAATATTGTTATCTTAATTTAAGTTTTCCAATCCATGAACACAGGATAGCTCTCCATTTATTCAGGTATTTGATTTCTTCAGCAGTGCTTTGTAATTTTCAGTGTTCAACTCATGAACTTAAATTTATTTCTGAGTATTGTATTCTTTTTCATGTAATTGTGAATGAAAATATTTCTTAATTTCATATAGCGATTTCATTGCTAGTGGAGTGCTACCTCGATTCATGAACTTAATTCTTTCTATAATCTGGTTGCAAACTGAATTGGATGTGAACCAAATCACATGTCCCCTCAAGGTCAACATTGAATGTAACCATTGAATTTGATTCAGTTCTTGTCCTATTTGGTTTGCAACCACAGTCGTGGAAAGAATTAAGTTTGTAAACCGAGGTACCATTGTATATGTGCATACAACTGATTTTTGTGTTATTTATTTTTCAACCTGTGGCCTTGCTGAACTCAATCGTTGTAATAATTGTTTTATAGGCCCATAAGCATTTTCTACATATGAAATTATGTTGTCTATGAGGAAGCTTTGCTTCTCCCTTTTAAAGATGTCTCTCGCTTTTTGTCTAGTCACACTAGTTCGACGGTCTAGTACACTGTTGAATTGCAGTGGTGAAAATACAAAGTATCGTACTTTTGATCTTAGAATGAAATCTTCAGTCTCTCACCATTAAGTGCTAGTATAGGTTTTTTATTAATGCCTGTCGTGTCACTCTCATTGCTTGGACAAAGTACCCGATACTCACAACTTAAAAGGAGGAGAGGTTTATTTAGGCTCAGTTTTTAAAGCATTCACTCCATAGTCATCAGGCTCCAAGAAAGGAAGGGCATGGTGAAAGTGTCTAACAGAGGAAACATACTCACATAAGGAAGCAGAGAAAGAAGGGAGGAGCAAAGGGGGAAGATATACCCCAGTCATACCTCCAGTCATACCCCACCTCCTAACAGCACATTCAACTACTGAACTCATTAATGGATGAATCCACTGATAAGTATGGCACCCTCAAGATACAATCACCTTCCAAAAGCCCATCTCTGAGCCTTTTGGTGATCATTCCAGATCCAAGCCATACAGTGGACTTTCTCATTTGAGGACTATCCTTCTATTCCTGACTTGAGAGTTTTATCATGGTTATGTATTAGATTTTGTCAAACACTGTTTCTTCATATAGTGGGATGATCATATGTTTTTGTCTTTTATTATGTTTAATATGGGATATTGCATTGACTTTAGGATATTAAACTATTGCTGTCTAGGATAAATCCTTGATCATTGTGCATATTTTTATATGCTGCTGTGTTCATTTGTGACATTTTGTTGAGGTCTTTGCTTCTGTATTACATGAGGAATATTGTTCTGTAGTTTTCAGTTCTTGTGATATAGTTGGCTTTGATATCAGGGTGATACTGTATTCCTATAGTAAGTTGGGAAGTTTTCTTCCTCTGTTTTCTAAGAAATGGTGAAAGATTAGTATTATTCACCAGGCTTCTTTAAGTGTTTGGTAGACTTTGCTAATGAAAGCAGTTGGGCCTGGGTTTCTCATTGTGGGAAGATTTTAAGTTACTAATTCAGTCTCTGTACTTGTAGATCTATTAAATTTTCTTATTTCTCCATTTATCAGTGTCAGTAATTTAAGTCTTTCTAGAAACTTGTCTATTTTAGCCAAGTTGTCTGATTTGTTGACAGTTGCTCATAGTATCCCCAGTAAGTCTTTTAATTTCTCCAGGGCTGGTAGTAATGTCTGCTTGAGTTCTTTAGTAATTTTGTTTTCTCTCTTTCTTGGTTAAATAAAGGCTTATCGATTTTGTTGAGTTTTTCAAAGAATCAAACTCTGATTTCATTAATATTTTCTGTTGTTTTTCTGGTTTGCATTTGTACTTCTTTTCCATACTGGTCTTTATTGTTTCTCTCCTTGTGTATGCTTTGGGTTTAATTCATTGAATGTTTTTAGAGATAGTGAAGGCAAAATGCTAGTAGATAAAAATAATTTCTCAGGGTTTTGGGGGATGGGAATTATTAGGAATTGGAAGAGCCTTTGTACTGAGCTACATGTCTAGCCCTTTTCTGAATTTTTTTTTAGATAGACTTACTAAGACTCTTAAGTTGCCCAGGCTGAAATTGAACTTTTCATCCTTCTGCCTCAGCCTCCCAGAGTGCTGGGTTTAGAGGCATGTACCACCAACTATTTTGTTTTAATAGTTTACAATAGAGTCCATATCTCAAACACATTCTAAAGATGACTTCTCAATAACGAAAAAAATGTAATATAAAAGAGGTAGATTTTTGTTTTCACCTAACATAGCAGCCTCAGTTTGCTGGTATTATATTCTTCAGAGTGTGGATGGTAAACATTTTCTGTGAATGGCCAGAGGGTACATACTTCTGGTTTGTGGACCGTCCAATCTTGGCTGCAACTACTTAGCTCTGGTGTTACAGCAAGAGAGCAGCTGCCGCCATCAACAGTGCGTGAATGAGATGAGTGCGTGTGGCTGTGGTTCAGGACGGAGCAAGCAGCAAGCCAGATTTGACCCACAGGCCATGGTTTGCCAACTGTTGCTCTAGAGCAGTGATGGGGAACCTTTTAGAGCTTTCAATGATGCAAACAGCCTGTGGCAGCCTGCGTGCCATAGGTTCACCCCTACTGCTCTAAAGAATTCAACAAAATTAAGATAAATATTTTCTTTCTAATTTAGAAGAGCTTATGTAAGAGTATTATCATTCCAAAACAGTCCCCTCTGGAGGCTGTATGTGAAATGCTGTCTTATTCATACATATTATATACTGCAGTAAGAAGTAGAGCTATACTCCTAACAGATGTGGCAGCTGCTAGCAATCAAGACTATTTCCTCCTCATGGGCTTGTACAGGCTGTAGAGGGCAGCTCTAGAGCAGGACTTTCAAAGATGGGGATGCAATAGCATTAAGGTCCATGGAAATTCCTTTGTATTTACAGACTCTGTTTAGATTTTAAAGGCCTTATGCAAAAGTCCAAAACACGGGAAGGATACAGGCTTGCTGTTAGGGAATGTGTTTCTACATATGGATTGTGCACCCATGTTTTGAAGCCTGCTCTTCTTTTCCTACTAAGGAAAGGCTTGTTTTCCAAAATGAATCAGTTACTGACATTATGTAAAACCTCTCTCCACATTGTGATTACCTGAAGTCACTGCCTTCCACATCAGTTTTTTAGCATTGCAATGAGAATTTTTGACACATGCTGCTTGAAATGTTTGTTGCTTCATCCCTTCCTGTGGCCTTCCTATGACCGCACAGAAGGCTCAGACCTTCCATCTGAGGAAGTCCTGTTATGCACTCCAGGAATGTACCATTTAAAAAAAAACAAACTTTCTTTAGTTGTCATCTTCCTCAATAGCCCTTTTCCACTTGAGAATCATTGTAACTGCTGAGAAATATCTTTTATTATGAGCTAAAATGAGCCTCATTGTATTGCTGACTTGCACTGCACCTCTTCCTGCACGTTTCCTTTCACTCCAGCTCTTTAATCTCTGCCTCCCAAGTTTTTTCTGTAGATCTCCCTCAGTCTGTCAGTACCCTTGGAGAGACTGTCAGGCCAGCTGTGACTGCAGGGACTTGCCACAGCAGGGCAGTATGTCCCGTGTCATAGCACTGCAATGGCGTGATGCAGAACATGGCCCTGCCTCTGTAGTGTGTGTATCCGTACTCAGGGAGGCAGACCGTGACACACACACACGCACCCTACCTTGGTTTTGTGTGGGGTCATTAAAGGGGACCCTTTCTGAGATAGTGGACAGAATGATACACATACAGTGAGAAAGGGCAGAGGGAAGAGAGAGTGTGGAAGATGATGGAGCTGAAGACATGGAGAACTGACAGCAGAGGGATAGAATGGTCAAGAGGCAAGGGAGGTGAGAGGTTGCAGGGCATTCCCACTTTCCCTAAAGACAGCCAAGTAAGGTACAGGAGAGATCTGCATTTGTCCAAATTAGAATTTTATAGGAATTTGACCTGGCCCTTCTAGAGGCATTTACCATATACTTTGTTAATTTTGTCTCTGTTCACCCTATCAATAAAAATATGAAAATATTGCTACTCTACATGACAGGTTGACATTACCTTCCATTTATCACCTCTACAGTAATACGTTGGTTCACCAGTGCATCTCTTTGCAAACAATTTGGTTCTGAAACAAAACTGTAAAGCAAAATTTTGCTTCTGTTGGCAAACTGCATCAACTGACAAAAGCACGACCATTGCCATCTTCACACAAACACAAACACAGCCATCTTCTCCAAAATTGTAAAACAAATTGGATTTGTAAACTGACATACCATTGTAGGTTAAAAGGCTACCATCCACCCAACCCACACACTCTGAAGAATATGACGACTGGCATGGTTCTACCAGACACCTTGCTGATTCACTAGCCCAGTGATGAATCTGAGAAGGTGCACTTGGTTAGTCTAAGACTGTTCATTCTAAGGCATCTTGGCTATGTCCTAGCCATCACTGTTTTCTTTTATGTACTCAAAAGTCATCCATTTAATATCTCCCAGAATGCTGCTGCACAGCTGTCTTTAAAGTTCATTCCTCTTCCCTCTATACACTGTCTCCACACCGTCCTTCCTTCTTTAGTCTTCTGAACCCTGGGTATAGCTGGTATAGGCTAAGAGATAGATATTCACTATTCCCTGACCTGAACTGCTTGTATCCTGCTCCTTCCTATTTGTGGTCTTCTTTCTTTGATAGGCAAAGCAAACAGAAGAGGAGCCGCTCCAGCTCCTGTAGCATGCTTCATCTGCTGGCGCTCGCCCAGTGTTGGGGTTTTGGCCACAGGTGCACATGAAGGCACTCTCAGAGCACTTGGCTCCTCTGCTGCCCTCTCACAGGCAGAATGTTCTGCAGTACTGTGGCCTTCTTTTGTTATGTTCTTTAAATATGTGAGCTTCCCTGCACTGTCTCACCAGTATCTCTTTCCCATCATCTGCAAGGGCACAGATAGAACAAGCATTCTGAAATGCCAGTGATGACTTTCTTGAATTTCCTAGGACAGTGGTGGCAAACCTACAGCACGTGTGCTGCAGCTGGCTATTTGTATCATTGAAAGCTCTAAAAGGTTGACCACCACTGGTCTAGGATGTCTGGCAAGGATCTAGCTAACAATTGTACTGTGGAGTATAAGGGGTGATCTAAAAATACAGTGAATGTTAAAATTTTTTTTTTTTAAAGCTTAATGCGGTAAAAGACACATTTCTAAGAATGATGGGGTGTGTCCAAAGTGAGACGGAGTTTTTGAGGAGGATAAATGGCAGTGTGTCTTTTACTGTAATGAAAGTTTTTTTGGTTTTTTTTTGGTACCGGGATCGAACTCGGGTCCTTGGGCTTGTGTAGCAGGCGGCGAAACCACTGAGCTAAACCCCGGCCCTATAATAAAAGTTTTTATTTAAACAGCCATATTATTTGTTCACCTCTCATTGAGCAAATGTGACAATTCTGTCAAAAACATGGTGTGTCTTCATCCACCTTATTCACCAGATCTAATACTGTGCAAATTCTGGCTCTTTCTCAAAGTCAAAATGATAATGAAAGGTAAACACTTTGAATCAATATAGGACATCAAGGCAACGTGACAATCCAACTAAAAGACATTCATGAAGAGGACTTCCAGGACTGCTTCAGTAAGTTGCAAGAATATTGGGATAAGTGTGTTCAAAGCCAGAGGAAGTACTTTGAAGGGGATTCATGAAAATACGTCTTTTACTCTAAAAATTTGAAAAATGTTAAATATCCACCATAGTTTTTTTATCACAACTCTTATAAGGAGAGAATGTAATGTTTGTAATAATTTCATTTTAGAAATCTAAAGTGTTTATTAGTCAGCAGCCCTAACTTTGTATTCATTCCACTCAGTTCTTTAAAATTGAAAGCACAGATGGCAGAAATTTCAAAATGATCTAGCCACTGCAGCATGTAAAATATTTTTGCATGGAAAAAATATTAAAGGTAAAAATTATATGATTCTTATCCAATGAACAACTTTACCAACCCAGTCCTAGGAGATATTTCTGTTTACTGAAAAGATCTAGTAGATTCTTAGTAAATGCTTTTTAATCAGTTCACCGCTTTATCATTAAATTAGAGCAGGGTTGCAGGGACTAAGGAATGCCCATTTTGCCCTTTCCAAGAAGCTTAGCTTCCTACTTGTAACTCTGCAGCTTCAAAGTATTGACCATATGTATCTTTTTTTTTTTTTCTCCTAATTTTGTTAAGAGAGGTTCTTCTTTTTACTGCAGGAAGGAGAATCTAAAGACTTGAAATTCAGTTGTTGAGGCTTCTAAGTGCTCCTTTCATACAGCCAGTGTTCCAGAAGGGCCCTGATGGAGGAGTCAGGACTGGACACTGAACAGAGGGGCCCTCCTATGCCTTCAGAGAGGTGAGACCCTAATGAGACACACACTACTTAGGTGATATTTCCAACTATGGGTTTGTGCCAAAATGATAATGATTCATAAATACTGTAACAGTTGGTGACAAATGATTTGAAAAGTGTCAGATGTCCTGGGCCCAGGTAGATAGTGACATATCCTTTATCCTTTTATTCCTCTTCAATAGTTCATCCAGTGTTTCAAAGCCACATGATGGGCCAAGGCCACAAAACACCTCCAGTGCTTGCTTGGCTTTCATTTAGATTTGCTTAAAATCTGGAGCACTGGAAGGTGTGTGAGGTGCTGCGGGTGGTAAGCGGGCTGTTGTGGCCACACAGTGTGGGCTTCGGGTTCTGTGCTGACCCAGCCTAGCTTTTTTTATGTTCTGGTTAGGGCAGAGGGACTGATGGCTCAGGAAGACTGTGATCTGACCTTTCCAGTATGTTTACCACAGGTGGGATCGCCCCCCGCCCCCAATAGTTGGAAAAGTAATATGCATTTAAATCTCTCTAGGCATTTTTAGGAAATCACCATACTGAGAGGAGAATAGTTTTCAGCTCATCTTCACAGGCACCATGTCTATGTCACTGGAGAAGGATCCAGAAAAGAGGGAGTCTGCGTCTGGTTTTGAAGTCCCTTAGTGATGGTTGGCAGAGAGAAAGAAGATCCCAGGTCTGAGAGCCAGGTGCTGGTCTCCACTGAACATACCTGTGGAACAAAGTAGGTGTCTGCAGGCACCTCCTGTCCAAAAAGCTAGATGCTGTCCTAGCCCAGTCACTCCCAGCTGCAGCAGTCCTCCCACTCAGCAGCTGGCCCTAGACCAACGGTGATGAACCTATGGCATGCGTGCTGCAGCCGGATGTTTGTTATCATTGAAAGCTCTAAAAGTTTCACCATTACTGCCCTAGACTCTTTTTGTTTTGAATAAGAGCATTTATCAAAACAAGAGCCCAGAAGCCTACCAGGACAGTTGGTCCGGACGGGCAGCACCTGTCACCACAGCTTGGTTTATTCTGCACTCTGAGTGACTCATCAACCAGGAGGTTGGGAAGGACAATGCCAACACATTCCCAGGCATGTTTCCTTCACGCTAGCTCCATTTTATTGGAAAGAACTACTCTAGCTAAGGCATTGGAAGCCACAGTTGGTGATGGAGGCTGAACACACCTAATGAGACAACAGGAGTGACCACTTAGTAACATGGAGAGTCCCATTGGACAAGTGTGTCCTGGATGCGCTGGGGTGGACATGATGGCCTAAAATACATGCAGGCAGCAGGGTGGTCCATCTAGCTTCCATGTGCTTTCAGCATAACTGGCACTAGGTATTCCTCTAAATGGTCTGTGATCCCTTAGGAAACTTGCTGAGCCACAATATGTGTTTTCCCATTTCATCATTACCTAGTAAATACGTGAAAAGTTGGCACAGTGCTTTAGAAAAAACTGGAGTAATACTCCTGTTTTGACCTACAGAGTTCTCATTGGTCATTTTTCTTCACTTTTGTCTTTTAAAATTTTTTTTTTTTTGTCTTGAGACAGGTTCTCATTAAGTTGCTGAGGCTAGGTTCAAACTCGCAGTCCTGTCTCAGCCTCTCAGAGGGCCAGGATCACAGGTGTGCAGCATTACACTCAGCTTGTCCATGTTTGTTATGTTCTAAAGCCTCTGTTGAACCCACTCTGTTTTGCTTGAGGATGGCCAGACCATTGTTCCACTCCATGGGAGAATGGCCAGAGCTGCTTACAGCCAGTTTTAGCAGCAGAGTTATTAGCGTTTATGTTTTAATTACTGTCTTCCCAACACATATATGGGACTATATTAGGAAGAGGCTGATACTTAAAAATTATAAAACAGCTCCTTTTTCAAGGTGGTTTTTTTTTTTTTTAGAGAATAAAGCAGTTTAAGAGAGATTGCAGTATTACTATGTGGCCCCATGAAAACTTTTTCTCTATAAAAGAGCCATAGGATGAGAGACACAGAGCCTCAGTTCTGCCTGCATAGCTGCTAATCAGAGCAGTTGCCAAGTCAGTCCCAGTCCCCAAACTGGTGTCTCTGGGAGAAAGTCTCTGTGGGCTTGCATCTTGGATGTACATCAAACCCCTGCCTGCAAGCTGCAGAGCCTAGGGTAAGCCCTTGGCACTGGAGATGGCCTGCCTTGCTCTCTAGATTTCAGTAAAAATGGGTATTTTCTCTGCCTCTTTGAATTACAGAACAGGTTCTTGGCAGCGTTAAACTGAGCTCTGTGGAGACAGAGACATTAGGTCTTGAAGCCCTCAGTCCATGAGGCTGTACCTAAGGGACAGTGGGTAGCTTAAACTCTATGGGCTCTTACTTCATAGAAAAATAAATACCCTGGGGGCCAAAACCTTTCCGTGCTGAAGAGACAGACGAGTGACCTGAGGTACAGGGCTAGATATGGGGAAGAGGATGAGATTCCTTCCTGGGGCACCAGGGGAGGAGCAGGATCAGGTCTCCTCTGCACATTTTCTCCACAGAGATCTCAAATGACTGATGAGAAAGCTGTCAGGATTTTTCCCCAGCACACTACATTCCCTTGAGTCCTAAAGCAATTTTTAAAACCACCAACTGTTTAGCTCTTCCCTAGAATTTCTCTGACCTGGCACCAGGGGCACTGGCAAACAACCTGTTAGCTTCTCCTGTTTACTACAAGAACAGTTAAGAAAAATATAGACTATCTGGGAACCCCTTTTAAGTCCCCGGTATTGGGACTGTGTGTGTTCGAATGTAGATAATCTGTCATATGGGAGATGACAAGGAGAAAAATGAACACCAGGTAATTGCTGAGCAGTTTTGAGGAGTGGCAACATGGAGGCAGCTCTCTCGTCCTTCATCTCATTTATTCAGTGCTTTAGGATTCTCAAAGTGTGTCTCTTGGCCCTTGTGACAAGACAAGAGGTGGCCTGAGAGGTAGGATGACTTGCCCGGATCTTACAGCACGAGCTACTGAGGTCTGCAGGTGAACCGTATGACCTGGCTAAGACAGGCCCTCCAACAGCCTCGCTCAGGTCCCCAGCTGAGGTCCCCTGCCTCAGGACCTCACTGAGGTCCCTAGAATCCAAGGTCAGTCTGCCAGGCACTCACACACACCTAGCACCTCTGAGTGCCCTGCCTGTCTGCGAAAGTCACACCCAGGCTTGTGCCTGTGGAGTTCTGTACTCACACTGGGCTCTAGGCAGGTGGGCAGATGCACTGGGCCCATTACCACCATGCCAGTGAGTGTATACTCAGGTTCTTTGATACTGTCCCACAAGCACACTGGAATATGTTCCTTTTCCACTTCTGCAGACTCAAATTCATTTGGATTGATGATACATTATTGTCCCATAAGCTGAGAGAGCTCTAGCCCTCTTTTAACTCCTTGACTTGTCTAAATCTATCATGCCTAGTAAACACTCAGTGGAGCAAACACCTGAAAACATGACTCAGAGTGTGATGTGCCTTTGGTGAGCTGTTTGGTGAACTCCACAGCAAAATAGGACATTTATACCAGGTATTGTATAGCTGCACACAAAGAGAAAGATACCTGTTCACTGTCATCAGCATCTCGGCCTAAGAGGACACACTACCCAGTATTTATAGTTAACATCACTGCCCTTTTTTCCCTCCTTGTTTTGAATGTGGCCTTGTTGGTGACTACAGTCTGCAGAAGTCCTCCCCACTGACCATCATTACCAAAACCACACAGGCAGAACTCTTCAGTGGTGTAAAATGGGAGCCTGGTGGGTGCTCAGAAGAGGACAGCCCAGGGAACCCAGTCACAGAAGGATCCAACTCCTTGGCAGCTGCACACCAGCATATATGCTGGGGAAGGGAGAAGTATCTTTATCAATGACCTCGTGCTTGCTCTGAGGGATCCAGCTTCTGCCATCACTCCTGAGCTGAACAGGAGGTGCAAGATCATCTCACAAATAGCTACAGAATGCATAGGCTTTATTTTTATGTTTTCTCACGTTCAGTTTTAAGATCAGCTTCTTTAGGGAGTTGAGTGGATCTTCAGGACTTAAGTGATCTACTCTATTTTGGTGAGATAGAACCAGACCTGCCTTGGGAGTCCCCTGTGTGGTATCACAGGGAAGCACTCAGCTGTCTCCCAGCACCTGCCCTCACCTGCCTGCTGCCTTTCCCCCACTGCTTCAGGGCCCTCACATCCAGTTCTTGCCAGGGGGCATCACTGTTGGCATGCCCTATAATGGGCAGCCATCTCGTGCAGGCCACCTCATCCCAGGCTCCCGACAGGCCCTGCCAAGAGCTCAGTCCATCACTGCTGCCTTCTGGAATGCCCAAGCCCAGGGGAGCGGGTAACAGGAGGGTGGAGTGGTCTGACTATACATACACCACAGATGACCCAGACAAACACTTTAATTTGTTTTTGGAGGCATAATTTAGTCATCTTACCTAAAGCGCTTTTCACTCTGGCAATCAAGGGTTACAGAAGATGCAGCACCAAAGGGTGAGGGGAACATGTCCCTCCTGTTCCCCAGCCCTGCCCTCCCCTGCAGCCATATACCCTTTGCACTGTCACAGGGCCAGGCTCACACAGCTGCACAGCCATTACACACGTGTGTGCAACTGAAAAGAAAGAAAACCAACACCCACTAAATCACACGGGAAAAAGATTTAAGAGCGTCTTCCTCCCCATCTGATTCTGAGAGCAAACTCTGTGGCTGGAGAGGCTGTGACTTCCACATCCCAGCCTCCATCATTGTGTCCAACTAGGAAGGCTATGCAGAGGCCACCAGTTCCCCCAAGGTTCCCTTTGGAGGTAACATACCCCCGAGTCAGTCACTCTGCTTATGTCTGTTATCACTGTTGCCATAGGCAGAGCCCTTGTCAATTTCTGTCACGCCGATCATCCATCGAACTCCCATAGAGGCTGCAGAGACAAGGGAGGAGTAGAGTTAGGATTTTCAGCAAGATCCAGGGCCATGTGTGCGATGACAGTCGTGCAGAGGCAGCTGGCTGCAAGTCACAAGCATTGGCTGAGAGCCAGCTAATTTGGGGTGCCATTTCATAGCTCTGGTTTATAGTCTATCTAGGTGACACCTGAACAGCAAGGCTGCTCTGCTGGGCTTTCGTTCTTGGTCACTGGAGGTTAACAGAATCTGGCACGCCATATGCAACTGCTTACAAGGACTGCAAAGAATTCCTTTGTTTTCCATGTCCATTCCCAAGCAAAGAGGACTCTTCTGCAAAGCCCCAGTGGGAGTTTATAGGGTACTTGAAGTGAACCTGGATGGAGAACATACGAGAAGCCTGGAAGGGCAAGAGGTCCAGTATCAAGTATATATCAAGGACCAACCAGATGCCAACATGGGATGAGCATTGGAGCAGGGAGTGAAGTCCCCACCCTCGCTGAATGCCTTTGCTCTGAGGATGTAGACTATGACAGTCCCTATTGAAACACCAGGAAGCTGGAAAATGGAGCTGCTATGCTTAAGTTGCTGTGGGAGCTACTCCCTCTGGAGAGGGTAGGCTTGGTAAGCTCCTTGGGTGGGACCATGTGTTACTCATGCTGTACCCCATCCTGGGGTCTCACAACCACCATTTATGATAAATGTAATAATGGACAGGTAAGTTAATGAAGTCTCCCAAATCATGATGTTTATGTTAAAGCATTAGCATCAGGCTCTGTCACTCAGGTCACCTGGAGCAGATTAGGGCAGGAGCATAGTGGATGCACAGAACCTATAGGTTGATTAAAGTGAGGAGACCTGTCCCAGTCCTAGAACTCCCAGGTAAGACCTCATTAGCAGTGAAAATATTGCCGAGAATAAGGAGGTGAGTGTAATGTGGACTCTTGCTCAAAGGCTGTATGAGAAATGAGGCATAAATAAAGCCATTCTGGTGAAAATCAGGAAGTCTCAGGCTGGAGGGTGATGCAGCATGAGTGTATGGGGCTAGGGGAGACAGCTCTGCACCCAGTACACACCCGGAGCCCTTTCTTTTGGTTTGGTTTTTTTTTTTTTTTTTTTGGTACCGGGGATTGAACTCGGTCCCTTGCGCTTGCGCAGCAGGCAGCAAAACCACTGAGCTAAATCCCCTGCCCTGCCAGCCTCTTCTTTATTAAGGAGCTGTGTCTGTCCCTGGGAGGGCAGGGTCTTTGTCAACCTTCCTGCTGTTCGAAGCAGAGCCACGGTATGTCTCCAACCTCCTGGGGCTCTGGCAGCTGGAGCTTCTAGGACCTGGCCAGCCTCTACCCAAGCACTTGGTGGTGGTGGTGGGGTGGGGCAAGGAGCTCCTTGATCCTGTCTCTGGGAAGTGAGGTGTCTTCCCCTCCATCCTTGTACATTTTTTTCTCTATAAGGAGTGGGTATTATTTTAAGTTTCATAACTTTAAAATTATCTTTTCTTTTAGAAAAGACCATAGTGGTTCCTGTTATAGGGATGACAACCAGTTTGCCTGTTAGAACCATAGAATCTAGAATTGGCTAGCTTGACCCAGGAGACAGGTTTATGTCTTGTGATGTGTTTAGGTGGTCTTGACTGACTAGGGGAAATCGAGTTAAGGAAACTCCACCTACATGGCTTTACCTCTGAATAGATGTTTGAGAATGCAACAGTGTATATCAGGCTGTCAAGAATGATTCTTTCAGGGGACTGGATCCCAGGAGGCTATGCCCTGAGATATTTTCCATTTTGTGTATTTTTGTATGGTTTGGGTCTCTGACAGCACAGAGCATCTTTTTGTTTCTCAGGAGTAACTGCAGAGCACACACAAAGCTGTGCATCCTTGGACTCTGCCATACTCCATCTTGGAAGAGCAGACAGATTGCCCACTCTCCAAAGCCCCAGGAGAAGACCCAGCCTCTGGGGGACAGGGACATTCAGCTCCCATTTCTCTCACCTCCAATAAGCACGGAGCAAAAGAGGAACAGTGACCTGACAGCCCTACCTCAGAAAGGAGCAGGAATATGCACATAGGCTCAGCATGCAGAGGAAACATCAGTGGTGGGAAATGCTGCCAAACCAAGCCATTTCGGATAATGGAGACAGAGTCACTGAGCATCCCCATCCCATGTCAGTCTGCCACGTCAGTCATCCCACATCATGGGAAGGCACTTAGGGGAGAGGTGGCTAGAGTGCTGGAGCTCCAGCTAGGGATTCCCCTGGGAAGAGGAGGGAGTAATCTGAGGGAGCTGGTCTGTCTGCAGAGGATGGGACAGGACTCTTGTCTGGGGAGAAGGGTAGGGTATAACCACTTCATTGCCATCCTAAGGGAAGACAGAACTGGAGGTCTGGTCAGAAGCTGCATTTGCAGACTGTGAAAGACTTTCCAGCCCGGGCACCTAGGAGTCCCCTGGGAGTCCACTGGCCTACACCGGGCTTGGTCTTGCCTCTGCCCTGCCCATGCTAGTCACTTTCCCTGCAGCAGACGGAACCACTGCCCCACTTTGAGCCCTCCACTCACCCATACAGAAGACAACGATGAAGCTGGCCAGAGTTACGGAGGAGCCACTGCTAACCATGCTGACCAGAAACCGGAAGAAGGGGTAGAGCAGCAGTGAGGCCCAGAACAGCCAATTGAGCAGCGCCCAGGGCCGCCGTGGGGGGACCTTGGGGGTCTCTGGGAAGACTCCTGTCCTGTAGTATTCCTCTTGAAAGGCATCCTGAGGGCAAAGGAGGGGACCCTCAGACATGACTCTACACTCAGTGGCCAGACCCTCTGAAGGACCCGCTTTTCGAAGAGCTCAGAGACCAATGGGGCCGCTCTGGTTCTGGCAGAACCTTACAGGAAGTACTTTGCAAACAGCTACCATGTCTTAGTGTGCTTGGCTGTCTCCTTCCTATGAGTCACACAGAGAAGCAGCTACCACTGTGTGCAGGAGGGACAGGCATAGGCCATACCTACCTGACTGCAGGTGCCCAGCCTGAGCCAGGCTCCCAGGCTGTCAAACAAGATGGTGATTGCCTCCCAAACCAGTTGTAGGAGAATGAGATGAAATGCTGCACTGCATCTGGCCCGAAGCTGATGCCCTATTGAGTGGCCTACCCAGACCCAGCTTAGATCACACGCTGCAGTCATTCAGGCTTTCAACACATAAGTTCTTGGCCATTCTCTTGTGGCAAGCCACCACCACCCATCCCTGTCTGCTGCCTGGGAGCTTCCTGGGGACCTGGTTCTCAAGGCTGCAGAGATGATGAAGGACTGTGGGGTCACAGGTTGTTGCACTCAGGAGCTGACAGAGCACACTCTGGACTAATGCTTCCAAAGGTATGTCCCTTTGAAGAGAAGTCAGTGAATGCTAAGGCCCTGATGAGAGTGAGGAAAAAACAGGTAGGGACCCCTGTGGAGCTGAACCACAAATAGGCTCAAAATGAGCCAAGACCCTGTGATCCTCATAGGGCTCCATCTTGGTGATGTTTTTAGATCAGAGAGTCAACCAACCTGTTGAAACAAGCATTTAAGACCATGTCTATTGCAAAAGAAAGCATCACAGGAGCATTCTGCCTTAGGGCCACCAGTGGGAAAACATCGCTGCTGGGCCGTTACTTCCTCTTTAGTCCACCATACTCATAAAATAGCTTCATTCTTTCCTTAAAGCTCCTGTAAAAATATATATTGCTACGCTCTTTGCCCTATTGCCAAATAGAACATCTACCGCAAGATCACCAGTAAAACGGATCCATGAAATCTCACCAGATAGGAAAGGCTTATTACCATGCTCAGACCCTAGTGGCCACATGGTGCATCCACAACTGTGGCATGAAAAAGATTACTGAAGCTCTGATACACTCACCTTTTCCTGGTAGAGCTTGTGGAGCCAGGCCGAGCACTGGTCATCATCATCTGGGATGTCTTCCATTGGAATCCGCCTGCAAAGGCAGAGGGCAGCTAGCAAGGGAGGCCACACCAGACAGCCAGCTGCAGTTTCAGTGTGACAGTGATGGCCATCCTGGGGTTTTAGCTAGGTACCCTAAACAATGTTCACATGGGGAAAGCAAGTAGATGGATAGAAGCCGAAATTCGGCTGGCCTGGGCAGGGTCAGGCAAGAGCCTGACTCTGGCACAAAGACATTGTTGATACCAGGTCTGATTTCACCTCTCCCACCTCATGGGAAGGCTCCCAAATCTGATGGCTAGAGAAGGCTGATGCCTCGGTTGTCACATGAGTTGATATATGCAGAATCTATTCTATATGATTGAAAATACAGTGAATATTTAAATTTTAAAATTTATTGCATTAAAAGATACATGACCATCAATCCTCCTCAAAATATTTCCCCCTCACTTCACATACACTTATTATTCTTGCCACTTTCTGAAGTGGTGCTGGAAGCCCTCTTTTCTGAGTATCTTTAGTTGCATTGTCATGCTTTACTTGATGTCCTGAATGGATTGAAAACATTTCCCTTTCGTGGTCATTTTGACTTTGAGAAACTGCCAGAAGTTGCATGGTGCTAGATGTGAATGAGGTGGATGAGAACACACTGTAATGTCTTTACAAACCTGCCTTCCTGTCAGATGGCACCCAGCAGCAGCATTCACTGTATATTTTTTAAATCACACCTCATAAAGATACTCAAAAAACAGGACTTCCAGAACTGCTTCAGAAAGTGGCAAGAGCAATGGAATAAGTGTGTTTGAAGCAAGGGTGAGTATCTTGATTAATGGCAATGTGTTTTTTATTGTAATAAATATTTTAACAAACATTCATTGTATATTTTGATCACCCCTGGTGTGTAATGGAGATAGTATCCTACTAATTTCTCCAGCCAAGTAATGACTTCCTGGTAGTGGACAAGTATCTCCCATCAGATGACCTCTCTAGCCTCCTTCCTGGGCAGCACTGAGGCAGACTGCAGAAAGGGTTGGAGCAGCAAAAGATGTGCATGCTGGGCATCTAGTCCCCCAGCATAGGAGAAACCAGAGGGACTGCCCCAGGATCTTTGGCTCAAATAGAGACCCCTGGGGTGTCACTTTGCCCCCCAGGTGCCATTCACTGATTTAAATGTGGTCTCATGGATGGTGCTGTCAGGGGCATGATGCTCATCCATCTGCAAACGGCCCATCCTGAACACAGGAGCTGTGACTGCCACTCTCTTGGTGTGTGTCTCCTGTCTGTCTCTCTTTCCTCAGTCTACTGGCTCTTGTGATTTCAAGGAATATTAAGTTAGATCTGCCCTTTTTTTCTGATTTCATAATTTTTATTGACTAAGTTACAAATAAAATTACATATATTTAATGTATACATCATGTTTTAAGGTACATATATGTTTTGATAGCCAAGCATGGTGATGCACACCTGTAATCCCAGCACTCAGGAGGCTGATGCAGGAGGATTGCTATGAGTTTGAGGCTAGCCCAGGCTGCACACTGAGTTCAAGGCCAGCCTGAACTACATAGCAAGACCCTGACTTAAAAAACTTTTTAAAAAATGTTGTGAAATAATTACTACAAATTCATGAGCCTATCCATCACCTCATATGCACATACTCCTAGCAATTTTTAAACAGTGTTCTAGTTAGAAACATTTTATAATAGTACAAATCAAAAAATACTCTTAAATAGGAAAAATATGCTCAGCATCTCCCAGAAATAAAACAGTTAAGTGAACACCATTCTAGATTTCTTGTATCCCTACATTAATGAAAATTTTTAAATTGTCAATGCCACGTACACTGTTTTATAACCTGATGCTTCACTAGACAGAGTGTGTGGACACCTTTTCATCTAAATAAATTCTATAGACCTGCTTTTGTCCATGGGAAAGCTTGTGTCAGCATGATTTCCATTGGTCACTTCACTCCCTTGCTGTGCCCAGAAATATCTTATGAAGAAGAGACACTTTTAGAACTTAGCCACCACACAATAGCCTGTTGAGAGAATAGACTCGTGGAATTTCATTTTATAACATTATAATGAGCCACCACCATTAGAATAATAGCTTCCTTTTTAGGCAGTATTCTAAGTTTTTCACATAATTAAAATTTACCTCACAAGCTCCTTTAGAAATATTCTTTGACCTTTTTTTGTTCCTATATGTTTATTTCCATGAATATGCTATTTATTTCTTTGCTTTTTCTGATCTATCCCTGGTTTGCAAATCACATAAAAAAAAAAAAAGCACCTACAATCCATTTGAATGGTGGAAAATTAGGTGATTGCTCTTTTCTGTAACTTATTTGATACTATTACCCTTGATGTTTTAATACTTTGTACTGAGGTGCAGTATATACAGAGGACTGTTTCAACCACCTTAAGTGGGTCACTACAAGAAAAGATGAGTGTGGAGTGGCATAAGTAATCCTCCTCTGAGGCTGAGAGTGAACTAGCTTCGGTGAGTACCAATTCCCACATGTGCTCCAGAGAGTTGCAGTTACTGAAGAAAATTGTCTTGTGCACACTGCCAGGGTCTCGCTGGCTACTGTGTGGGGCTCCTACCAAGTGATGAAACTCAGGGGAGAAAAGCCCACTTCACCCCAGGAGAAGGGCTCCTTTTCTCCTGGTCTGCCATGCAGTTAAGTAATAAGGCAATGTGTCAACTGCAGTATTAGAAAACAGTAATAATGATGATGCGCATATATATATAACATTTGAGGGGTGTGTGAAAAAGCTAGAGTCATTTCCAGTAGGAAGCAATTTAAACTCAAGCTGTCAATCCACTAAAACATCCCTCAGGAAAGTCCAAACACCTTGTATGACTTATGTGCTCATCACCCTTGTGCTTTACTGTGGACAGCATCTTTCAGTTCTGTTTCCCACTAATCTTGGTGACATTCTGAAGACTGTTAGATTCATTGTGTAAATTAATAAACCAGTGAAAGAATTGACTTGCCTAATATCTTTGGTAAATGTTTTCAATAAAATTGGGATTAGCCTGGAATAGGAGACATAAATGAGGTACTACAGAAGTGTTCTCCATTTGCTTCTAGACCTCCTTATAAATTATATATGCTATTATCTGTGTGTCTTTCTATAGAGAAGACCCATCTTCTAAGGGGTCAATAAAATAATCTACACTCAACCTCCAAATGACTGATTATAAAATGTGATCTCTGATTATAAAAATGGTCTTTCCTTTGTCCAACATGAGCTCTGTGACAAGACTGAGCTGGTAAAAGAGGATCAGAGGACTGGGGAGGAAGGAGTGTTCCCCGGATCATTTCTAAGAGTAGGATGTGTCTCGTGAGTTTATAATATATAGACTGTAAACAAGCTCATTTCAAAACAGTCTGTGAGATGTTAACCACATGTCTGCAGAAGGAGGTCTCCAGGTCATTTCTGATTTATTTACTTAGAAATGAGCTCTCTCTTTTTGGAAAGGAAACTTACCTAACATAGCAATCAGCATGATATTTCTTTCCATTTAGGACTCCCAGCAGCGTTGGGTTTTCATTATTTCTGAAATTGAGTGTACAGTCATATACAGCTGGAACTATAAAAATAAGACAAACACAAAGCAATATATAGCTGGTGAACCCAATTCTGTTCTGTAGATACACACATTGGAAGACAATCACATCACTAGTGGATTATCTATGAATGGCTCAATTATAGATTTCTTCTTTGTGCTTTTCTATTTTATTCAGATGTTCTACATTGAACATGTATCAACTTTTGTAACCAGAAGACCCCGCTATAATCTAGTAATAGAATCCAGAGTAATTACTGAAGTCAAGTCAGGTTTTTGGGGGGGGGGGGTTTCGTACTGGGGATTGAACTCAGGTCCTTGCGCTTGCGCAGCAGGCAGCGAAACCACTGAGCTAAATCCCTGGCCCCAAGTCAGTTTTAAAGGAATATTGCAATATTGAATCTAGATATATGACACCAGTGATGTGTAGCTCTCTAATATCAGAGCCTGTCATGGTCAACAAATGCTGATATTTAAATAAATCTAAATAAAAAATCCAAAAGATATTATGTAAAGATATGTCTAAGTTACAGAAATACACCATTCTCTGGGCATCTATTTTCCCTAGAAAAACAAGACAGCTGGAAACCTGGGATAAGACACTGACTGTTAAGTCCTTAAGGAACTGAATTATAGCCCACTGAATCACAGCTGAGACAAGTATCTGTGAATTTAATGGTTCTACTCAACAGTGAGTTAACCTGTCAACATGGTGGGAGTTATGTCAAAAGTCACTGCTGTAGCCCCAGACTCTGGTTCCTACTCAAGAGTGCTTATTGGGTCAGAGATTGGAAGATTGCACTGCAAACAAGTGAGTGAAAGGAACATAGAAACATAAAGTGGAAACAGATGGCTGTCTGCTGGTGTACAGGCCAGGCACGGGCAGTAGAAAGGAGTTTTGGAGTCAGGTAGGATGTGGATGCAAAGGCTGCCTTTTCCCAGTGCAGGAGGGATGCTGCTCAGGCAGGTGGCTCAGCCCTCCAATCCTGATTCTCCTGGAGAGTGGCTTTGTGGTGCCTTCATCACACAGTAGCACTTACTAAAGGGCTCAGCACACTGTGCTCACTTATAACTTGGGCCTGTCCTTTACATGAGAGCTTTGTATGATGGAAGGAATAGGGAATGATAGGAAGGGAGGAAAGGCACTTAGTCCGGTTGGGAATATGAAGAGCCAGATTCAATAAGGATAAAATCGTCATCCATTTTAAGTTGCCTGAACCCCATGTAGGTTCTTTATCTTTGCCACTGGCAGAGGGTCCCTGCTGCTGGCCTGCAGGAATGCCTGGGGGCAAGATACCAAGTGTCTAAGACCAGCCTTGAGAGGTTGGACTGCCCTCCCTGCAGAGGCGCCAAGGTGGGTAGCATCACAGATTATAACATCACAGAATACCATGAGTGCACAGGCTGAGTGCTTGCCTCAGGCCTGGGGAAGTGTGGGAGCTCTTGACCTTTGCTCCATGAAGAAGAACGAAGAGATGAGGACAAGGCTATGAGCTGACAGCATGGCTCCAGAGGCCATGTCTGGGCCAGGGTCCAGCCTTGCCACCTCTCCCCACAGGATGGAGCTTGGCCTCTCCTCAACGTGCCTGGCATGGAAGCCCCAGGAAGGCTGTCTAACCTCGGCACTACCCCAGAGGCTCCAAAAGCTTTATCCAGGCCCAGGGGTCAAAGATCCCAGGAAGCTGGGAGTGGAAGTTTGAAAGCAGGGGTGCATGAGAGGATAAGGAAGGCTGTTTTAAACTACAAAAAGGAGGACTAAAAGGTAGGCAGAGAAGCACATGACAGGTGGCCAGAGGCAAATTGTTGCTGCTATTTTCTTGTAACCTAGAGATATAGGGCTTCAAATTCACACGTCAGCAACCAGACCATAAGTCCAGTTCATCATTTGCAGGCAGCTGATGGCAACAGATAGGCAAGAAGTACCCCAAAGTTCCAGAGGAGCTCCCTTGATCTGCACCCCTGTGGCCAGACTGACCACAAGAACCCTATGGGGTCCAGGGATCCAGAGAATAACACACAGCCCTGCAGTGACCCTGCTGAGCAGCAGAGGGCAGTGTTCGCTGGGGTGCACTAACAAGGTCTCCAGGCAGATGTACGTCTGGCCCAGCCTCAGGTTCTGGCCCAGTCCCAATTTAGCAGCCACCCCTAGCTGCTGGGCAGGAAAATAGAAAAATCTAAAGATCAGAAGATGCAGGAAACGGAGGTACAGGGAGAGTGATCATCCTTACCTACGCCTCTCAAGCACCTCACAGTGATGGCAAAGCCTTTGGTGCGCGGCAACAGATGGTGCTTGAGGCTGGGCAACCCCTTGGCTTGGGCCACCTGCATGCTGATCTGGTGCTTCTTCTCTGTGAACCGTGTGCCCTCACAGTGGATCAGGAACTGGAAGGCACAGGGTGATAGTCACACAGGGTCCCTTGCCTGACCCTGAGATCACATACAACCCTGGTCACAGGGGGTCCCACAGTCACACACACTTCTGGGGCCGCATACAACCCCAGGTCACACACAATTCTGTGTTCACTCATAGTCACACATGGTCCCACAGGAGGTGGTAGGGCCTGCTGCTCCAGGGCCCACATACAAGGTACTTCTCTGGGTAATCCCGGAGGTGCAGCAGGCTCTTGGCGACCGTCTGACGATCTTGTTCCCACTTGCGTGTGCAGAAAATCATTTCTGTGAAGTACCACATCCAGCCAATTATTGGGACATAAGCCAGCTCCTTCTTGGCTAGGACTTTGGAATTCTGAAAGAGGAAGTAGCCCAGATGTTCATGAAAGAGACAAGAGGGTCACTTCCTGTGAGTGTTGGAGATCCTAGTGGAGAAGAGTGAATGGTCACACCAAAGGCTGTAGGGATGGATCATTCAGAACACAGACCTTCCCACCATCAGCTGGAGATCCAGGCTTTGCTCATTGCTGAGCACCAGCAGGTATCTGAAAAAGTACCAGCTCCCAGCCAAGTGTACACAAGGATTTTGAGGATACTTCCACAGTCCTCAAGGCACTTCTAGATAACTGTCATCTTTTGCGGTCACTAAGCTCATTGTGCAGGTGTACAACACTAGTTTGTGCAATTCCATGGATCTCATCCCTTTCAGAAAAGCTTGATAAGCTCTACAGGCAAGGCAGACAGATGCTCATTTGATAGACTGGAAAGCAGAGCCCAGGGGGATTCTCAGGGTCATATGACTGGCATGTAAGGGAGCACTCTCTATCCATCCCTCACTCGCTCCTCTCTGAGGCCTGAGTGGTGCTTGAGCACCACCAGAGACCTCGCTGGGGCTGGCACAAGGTGTGAGAGCCCAGCTCACCCACAGGCTGGACTCTCCAGTGGACTGGAAGCCAGGTCCAGAGCCCTAAGTGCTGCTGGGTGGGGCCCTCACACCAGCTTCTGCCAGGCTGAGGATACCAGGGTTGTAGTTGGGTGGAAGGAGCAGGGGAGGCCCCAAAACAGCTTTTCATCTAGTGGATTTGGCTTCTCTGTTTTCACTCTTCACTTTGGAATTGGCCATGGTGCTTCTTGACTAATGGGACAGGTAATTAAGTTGATGTGGGCAGTCAAGGCAGCCCGAGCTGTTCTGGTGGCAACTGTCCAGCTATGGCCCTAACCCTAAGATCCCAGAGTGAGAAGAGTCAGTGCTTCCACACCCCGCTCTCCTCCCCTCTCTCCCTTTCCTCCCCACTGCCCTCACGGCCTCGTGTGACCATTAATCCTGATGTGTCAACTTCATTGGACTAAGAAATGCCTAATAGATAAGTGGAGCACCCTCCTGGGTCTGTCTAGGTGGGCCTTGGAGGCGTGACCTTGGGTCCTATGTCCGGTCCCTTTCCCTTTCTCTCTGGGACTGTTTCCCTGCTCTGCTTCCAGGCCACCACGAACTAACAAGTACCTTTGCTCTGCCATGCCCTTCCATCATGCTCCTGCCATGGAGTCAGCTAACCACAGACCGAGTCTCCTGAAACCATGAACAAAATTAAACCTCTCCTTCTTTAAGTTGTGGGAGTCAGGGATTGTATATGCAGGAAGAGAAAGCTGACTAAAGTACCTGGCCTCCTGCCCAGCCTAGGGGAGCCCTTGGTCCCTGCTTCCTTTCTTTTGCTTTTTGTACTGGGGATCCAACTCAGGACCTTCCACTTGTGAGGCAGGCAGCGGAACCACTGAGCTAAATCCCCGGCCCCCCTGCTTCCTTTCTTTTATGACAACCTCACAGTTGCAACTCAGCAAAGAGACCATAATCCGTGTCCCCTCCCTCACTGTTCAAAATAGAGAAAAAGTGTAAATAACTACTTTCTACCTTGTTTGAAAAAACAAAGTTCTTCTCTCATGGGGAAGAAAGAGCACAAACATCTTTCAGGTTTAGTGACCCCATTTTAATGGGTTTTGTTTTTGTTTTTGACAAAAATCTTACATGCAAATTCTTGGGGAGAGAACCTAGGCATACAAGCTAGAGCCCAGCTGAAGAATCCTGGTGGGGGAGCAAACTGGCTCCCCTAAGCTGGGCATGAGGCCATGTGCTTATGTAGGTCCGACACAATTCTAAACTGATGGGAACAGTACCCTCATTTTACAGATGATCAAACTGTGGCTCAGAGACATGAAGTAACTTTCTCAGAACCACATATTGTGTGGCTCATAGCTGGAGATACTGAAAACTTCAACCAGCTATCTGTCTAAGGCACTGCATTAGTGACCCTGGAGGCCCTGAGGAGGCAAATTAGAGAAAAAAATTTTCACTGGTGAACTAACTTATTTTCCTGGCGGGTTGAAAATATTTTTTAAACTATGTAGACTTGTACTCATTCCAAAAATCACTTGTAGTGGTGTACAGGAATTAAAAGACCATCTGGGGGTGTCACACCCTCCAAAGTGGTAGCCCCTGGGCTGGGCAGGGAACTGGTCTTATACAGCTGGTCGAAGCTGTCTGGAGGAACAAGCACTCATAGGTGTGTTTCCTGTGTATTTCTTAGTTGTGTTTCTGCCCCACAAGACTAAGCAGGTCTTAACGATTGGCCTTTGATGACCACTGTGGAAGAGAAAGGGCGGGTCTAACTGTGATGTGCAATCTTGGTACAGATCCAAAGGAGGTGACTGTGAGTCACGAATATGACTATATGAAAAGAAAAACAGTAAAGCAGAGAAAAAGAATAGCAGTTGTTCCTGAGGGGACAGGTTATAAGTGAATTTAATAGTATTGGATTTTCCCATTTTTTATTAGAAAAATAAGTGATTAATACCATCATGTTTTCACCATTTGCCTTGGGAATATAACTGAAGTTCTGGATCAAAAATGGTCTCTGTCTCTGATGATGAAAAGGAATAGGAGAAATTTGTTTTATATTGAAGTTCATCTTTCAATCCTAAAATTCTGGACCTTATCAATAGGCTAGGTATTGAAATTGGTTAATATTAGTAAGAAACTCATTAAAATATTAAAGTAGAAACTTTTTGCCATACACATTGAAGAAACTTCACTCATCTTCCTCTCCTTGCCAAGATTGTGCAGGAAGCTTCAGAATCAGATGTTCTGGTTCTAGCCAGATTCTTATGTGGCCCAGCAGTAACTTTGGTCAAGATACTTAACCCTGGGCCGGGGATGTAGCTCAGTGGCACAGTGCCTGCCTGGCAAGCCTGAGGCCCTGAGTTTAATTCCTGGAAAGGATACTTAACCTTCTGAGCTTTGGTTTTTCCCAGCTATGTTATGAAGAAAATAATACCTATGTTATAGTGTTCCCATAGAGATTTATTAGCATATATAAACTTACCAAAGCACAGAGTTGGGAACTTTACACAAAAGTGGTCAGTAGTTCGGAGCTATTGTTATTATCATGGGGCAAGTGGGTGTCTGAAACCTCTTTCCACTCAAGCCATTTTCCAAGCCACACTTTAGCACAAAAGCATCAACAGAGCATATGCATCCAAGCACTACCTGATAGGCACTATGCTAAGACTTACACAAGTTAACCCATTATGACTAATAGACTAGAAACTGCTATTAAAATATGCTTCAGTCCTCCAGGAAACAGATTAACAAGGTATAAACATCATGACTCTCTGAGGCCAATCAAAGGTTTCTATGTGTGGATAGCAACAGCTTTAAGAAAACACATCAATTTCACTGACTCTGGATTTACTTTGCAGGTCGACCTGACAGATTCTACTGATAATTTAGACATGTGTACAGATACATTCAGACACAGTATGTCTAGAAACCTGTAGTACCACACCATCTGCAATCACAAAGGACTGAATGTCCCACCTAGCCATTTTCTGTTTGTTGTAGGGCCAGTGTTGTCATAGCATGTCCTACAGTTAAAAGTTTGTGAAACTTTCCAAGAGTGCACATTTGCACACATTTGTGTGTATGTGTGAGACAGAGAGAGAGAGACAGAGAGAGAGAGAGAGAGAAACTGAGACAGAGAGAGTTGGGGGAAGTCTGAGAGGGCTGCCCAGTCCATGCAGTGAAGTAGGCAGAGCCAGGCCCTCCCATCATTCAGAACACCAGTTTCATGAGCCAGGAAGTCGGTGCCTCAGCCAGCTGGGCACCTCCAGTACAGAGCCCACTCAGTTGTAGTAAGAACTGTTTGTTGGGATCTGGTGCCTCCAACCCTGAGACTCCATGGCCTCTGAGTGAAAATGATCAGAACAAAGCCTGACTAGTTAAGATTTTCTCCACTGTGGCTGCCTGCCAAGTGGTAAGATGAAAATACCCAGTGCCAGTGTCTTAGGACAGCCCCTGTTTAGCCTTATTTCTACCCACCCCCCCAACACACATACACTGCGTAGGGAGCAGCAGAGAACCTGATCAGGGGCTGAGATAGTCAGCAAGATGGCCCTGGTCAAAGTATCATTTGCAGAACTATCTCTTTCTGGCTTTCTTTTGTTTTGTTTTGCTCTGCTTTTTGAGACAAGAATTCACGACTAAGTAGTTCAGGCCAGCCTTAAACTCACTATGCAGCCCAGGTCAGGCCTCAAACTCTCGGCCATCTTCCTACCTCAGCCTCCCCAGTGCTGGGATTACCACCACACCTGGCTCTTCCTCACTTTCAAATGGTCGTTTCTGAAGGTTTATTAGTTGGGCTACCATTTGAGCCATCATTTGGGTTCACCCATGGCCATTTATTTCTACTAAATATATAAAATGAGGCACTTTAAGTGGAACTTTGAAATCAGGTGCAACATTTGTTAAAAAATAAGCAGGCCAAACTATCCATACTTAGCCTTTGGTGTTTTTCCTGACCACAAGCTGGAGGCAAGTGGCAAATGTTTAGGTCTGATGGACACTGGCCTCGCTGTGTGGCCTGATCACTGCAGGGGATCAGCAGGTCAGCCAGCAGCCCAGCCTCTGTTTCTACTCTCTGCTCCAGATCTGTAACCTCAGACTGCCCTGTCTGTGCAAAGGTATTTAGCGAGGAGCACATTAGGCCAGGCATCACGCAGGCACTGGGACCCAGGGTGGACAGGATGATCCATGCCCTGGGGAGCTTAAGTCTAGCAGACCAAGAAAGAAAAAGCTGGAGATTTCTGTTATATCCCTGCCCCCACCCCTGGGGATCTGATCTTGAGCGGATGCTCTGTCCTGCAAGTGAGATGCACACACACAAGGAAGACCTGGAGGAACTAGCAGTGGTAGTGAACTTATGGCACACATATCTCCATGGGCTGTTTGTATCTTTGAAGGCTCTAAAATGTTCACCATCTCTGAGGAGTGCCTCTGAAGTCTAAGGGCCTAGTCAGAGTAAAATGCAGCAGATGAGAGTGGAGCTCAAGATGTGATCCAGGTATGTGCATGCCTGTGTGTGTACCTGTGTGCATCAAAAGGCGAGACTCCTTTTGTGCCAATCAGGACAGCTGAATGTAGCCCAGCCTTGCTTACAACACATTCTCTCCTCAGGCTTTCTCTGTCTTTCGATGCTCAGAGGAAAATGCTGTGGACTGTGTGCTACCAGAAAAGATCTCAAGAGAGCCCCCAAACAAAATGAACTCTGTTCCACGATTAGTCACCGGCACAGGGGAAATGCACAAACCAAACATAAAACAGAAGTGCTCTCTAAGAATTCATCTCTCTGGGACTGGAAGTAATCATATATCGTTTGTCAAAGACTGGCCAAATGCACAGAGCTCTGTGGCTCCAACAACATCTTCCCGGGCAGCCGACTCCTTCCCTCACCAAGGCCCACACCATCTTTGTCAGGCTGGTGAACAGACGTGCAAAGGGAAGATGAGCATTTGGGGACCCACAAGGAGGCTGAGGCCAGCAGGTATTTATCACATGGACTCTGCTATGGGGATGTGGAAGTCAGGGTAAGAGAGGTAGAGGGGAGCTCCCTCACACTCCCACGCCCACCTTTCTGAATGGCTGGCCCAGGTCCTTCCTGAAGTGGCCTCAGGGCTGAGCCGATGGGAGGACAGGCAGAGAGCTACCGGGCAGGTGAGGAATAAAGCTCCCCAAGGGCAAAGATAACCAGAGCTGTTGCCCTGTGCGAGGGGCAAAAAGACTACAGGGGTTTGCTGAATGGTTGCAGGAGCACAAGAGAGGGACTGCTCTTTCCCTGCAGAGTTCTCCCAGAGCAGAGGACAAAGCAGGAACAGTCTGCTGAGGGCCAGGAAGTGTGCCTTGGCTGGCATTGCTGCAAGCCAGCCTGGTTTATCTGGTCAGGGAGGGACAACTTTGACTTGTTGAAGACACTGCCCTCAGCTTCTGTGCAGTGAAGGAGGAGACCCTGAAAAAAGAGGAGACACCGCTACATTCAACTCCATTTCCAGGCCTGTGCTCACCATAAGCCCAGTGAGCTGCTGCACTTCTCCTTGGCCAGGGATTCCTGGGTGACCTTATCGGTCACCATTCTCTCAGGTTCCTTATCTTTGTCATGCCAGACCCCAGCACACCCGGCCCAAAGAGTGAGCACTTAGGGCAGAAAGTAGGATTCTTGTTCAGTTTCACTGTCACCAGGGGCCTGTGGAGATCTGCAGACAAAAGAGCTGATTAACCTTGCCTGGATGTCACAATGCTTTGTGCTGTGTGAAGATGGAGAGGATTTCAACTGCTTGGGGATGAAGCGCAGAGCTGCTGGACAAATCCCAGGTAGCACAACATTGGGCTCTGCCTTCCTTCCATGACCGTATCCTACTTTTCATTGCAAGAAAAGATGTGATGAGGTCAAAGGGACCCCACTTTGCACACCCACTTTGTGCTAGGCCCTTGAACCTAGGCATTTCACTTATATTATCCCATTAAAGCCTTATGACTCCATGAAATGGGAATTATTAACTGAGGGTCAGAAAAGTCAGCAAACCTCCCCATGGTCAGACAGTTGGTAAATGCAGGAGCCCACCCAAGCCACTGTTTTATTTCCCATGCTTTCTCCCCTTGTTGAGAACCATTCTGGAGTATATAGAGAAAAAAGAAATAATTATTCTTGGTACTGAGCACAGATGATCTGGAGTCCTTTCAAAGGATCCCCTTTTTGCCAAGTTTTAGATGTTCAAGAGAAAAACAGGAAACCTACGAATTTGGGGGATATTATAACCAATGGGGGTTTATAGAGTGTAACATCTGTGTAGCCTTTCCAAATGAATCTGTGTTGACACTCATCCTGTGGGAAAATTTTGGTTAGAAAAGTGATCCCCTTATAATAGAACCTTTTAAAATGTTGGTTTTCAACTACATGTGAGATTTCACAGGGAAAAAAAATTTTATTTAATGATGGTGATTAAAAGTGTCCTGGCAAAATGAAGGTGGAACACTGACAGTTTGGGTCTGGTTTCAGTGACTTTCTAGGTTCTAAGACATCGGCATGCTGTGACTTACACAGCTCATTCCTTTGCTTGGCCAAAGCAGCAGTGTTGACACCCAGACGTCATGGCCCCACAGTGACCTGGAGACCCAGAACCAGTGGCCAATGGAATGAGTTTCTCTGGGAGCCAATGTCTTTGGTCCCTGTGGGGAGTCTCTGAAGCACACACCCAGGACACACTCTGGGGACACAGTCTCACTGAGTGAAGGTACCATTTTATGACCTCCCTCCAGACACCGGTCCTGGTGGCTTCCACCCTCTATCCCTAGCTTTATAATCACTTAAAACAGTGGTAGCAAACCTATGGCACGCATGCTGCAGTGGGCTGTTTGTATCATTGAATGCTCTAAAAGGTTCACCATCACTGACCTAGGATGCTTTAGGAAGGCTCCTAAAATCATACCTACTCTCCAAGGCTTTTCCCCAGTACCACCACCCTCTGGAGGGCTTTGGAGCCCACTGAGCTCCAAAATGTTAGAGGAGTTGTTAAAATATTGGCATTCCTCCCCACAGGCTGGTAAACAGGGCTTCCTAGACTCCAAACTCCGCTTCCCCACTCCTCTAATTCGCACTCGCCTCTGTGCAGAAATAATAATTCTGCTCTCCTCTCTCTGCAGTTCTCCTCGTGAAGAAACGTCAACATTTCAACCTGTGTCCAGGCCAAGCTGAACTATATTATATCCTTGGATAATGCTTACTAAGTGGAGAAAGTGAAGGACTCAGACTGAACATCCTTCGAAGGTGTGGCAAGGGGCCTCTGAAATGGCCCTGGAGTCTTGGCCTTGCCTCCCTGAGCATGGGCTTTCCTCTCTGGCTCACTGCTAACATGTGAAACAGACAGAGGTGATGGACATCCTTTCTAAGCTGTGGCTTTGGTCTTGGGTGCTCCACTGCTTGTGGCACATTCTGGAGGAAATGGCTGCTATGTCCAGGGGACCCTGTGCCTCAGCCCAGGTGGGCAGGATAGAGGCCTGCAGCAACCTGAGGTTGGGCTTGGAGGCAGGCTATGTACACATCCCATTTCCCTGTGGGACTGCCACCCTGGTGGGCACTGACCCAGCCTCATGGGTGATTCTTGCTGAGGGCCCTCTAAGTTGCACCTGGATTCCTGACTATGAAGCTGGGGTAACTGTCACACATGTTGTGGTTCCAAACTCCTCAGTTTGGGGCTCATCACACTGCCACTGACAACTCAGACACACAGCTTCAAGGGTCTACAGGAAAATACTCCAGATGGCATCAGAATTCACCTCTAAGCTACAGCCCATCCACCCAATGAACACTGATGATAGTAATAGTACCATCCATGGAACGTAGGCCTGTACGGCTCAGACTCTGCACAAGCTTCACCTTGGCATATCTGTATCTCACTGAAGCAAAAAGACAAGCAAAGGGGTTCCGAAGCCTCAGAAACCTTGACCCTTGCCTGCATAGCCCAATTCATTTGGCACTGTGGTATGTAGCACATGCCCTTAGCTGTCCCTGGGCCACCCTTGTCTCTAGGGAGGATTTGCTATGTGTCAGAGATCCAAAGCCAAGCCTTTGGAGTCCTGGCCCTGGCTGTGATGGGCCAGCCTGGGCCTCCAAGGTGGGCTGGAAGTTGACCATCGGCCATACCAATGAGGGCCATGGAGTCTTTAAAAGATTGAAAGCCTCTTTTAGATAGAATCCCATCACTCTTCCCTCAAAACCAACTTAATAAACCCTGTTCAAGCACTTCTGCAAATTTCACTTACTTCCATTTAAACTCATTTTTTTCCTTGGTATGTTACAGGTGAGAATGATAAAAAATGCTTAGTCAGGAACCTTCTGGGGATTTTTTCTCCCTCTTCTTCTGTAAAAAGCAATCTCCTCAGACTCCAGAAGGATCTTGGTGTCATATGTTATTAGAGAAAAAAGGGAGATGAATAAGGGTTTCTTTTTGAAGGTCACTGAAGACAAAAGATATTGCTGATCAGCTGATATAACAAGATGCTATTCTCATCCTTTCTAACGTCATGGGATTCCTTGGGTCATTCGGGAAAGAGGTTAACATCATCTCATCTGGTGTCATCTGCTCTATGGGGGCCACAGGTCCCCTGGGAGGTGGCAAAGCTGCTCCCTCTAGGTAGGGAGGGCACTCCCGGGAGGACAAAGCCTGGTAGCTTTCACCTGCATCTGAAAGGTCCTGCCTTTCTCCCTCTTCCTCCTGGGCCTCCTCCAACTTGTCCGCCCTCATCCTCTCTACCAGTGCCCACCCTCTGACAGCATTTTTCTTCATTAGAATCCATACAGCAATGGTACTGGCCATTTCTCTGCTATTTGAAGGAAATGGAAATCATTCACCTCCTCTCAGCTCTCCCTCTGTTCTCAGGGAAGCACTTTGGTGAGAATTCAGAAAAGCTGAGGGTTCCACTGAGTGGGAATCCCAAGCTCTGGGAGAATGGGCAGCACTGTCCTGGTTGGGCTAAGGTTCTGAGACCCACAGACATCATATTGAGGTGGAGCTTCCCAAACTCCTAAATCCTCAATGGGGCCACCAACCAAGTTGGCAATATTCACACCACTTTACACACAGCACTTGTTTGGGTTTTAGTGGCACTATGTGAAATCCTCTAAATGGGGAATCCATTTAAGTTACTGAGGGGGGTGATGGAAAGTCCCAGTGCTTCAGGAAGGAGGGCATTCTGGTGAACCCCTAATACATCCACACCGGACCTCACGCCCATGGATGTAAAGTCACCGTGGGCTGTGATGGCTTTGGAAAACAAAAACCTTAAAGAGGAGTAAGTCAGAGGCACTGCAGCAAGACAGCTGCTCCTTCTCTGACTCTGGGTCCCCTCTGTAGCCTTTGGTCACCTCTGAAGCTTCTGTCCCTTCTCTGATTCTGGGTCCCTCTCCAGCACTGCATCCCCTTTCAGGGCTGGAGTCTCCTCTCAGCTCTGAGTCCTCTCTCTTGTGTCACTTTCCGGTGCAATGCCAGGTGTTCGTCTTTTCTCTTACCTGTGCCCGCCTCCCCCTAAGCAAAGCCTCTGGGCCATCTACTTGCTTCCGCTGTCTTCCGTTTGTGCTCCACCTTGTAAGCTCCTGTGGCTTGTCCCTAATGCAACTCCCACTTCAGAGCCAGCCCTGTGCATACCTTGAGCCAGGAGGGAGCCAGAAGGCCAGTCCCCCTGCAGTTAGCCTGTCATTTCTGGTCTCTGCAGCAGGTCTTGAGTTTCAGGCCCCAGCTTTTCTTCTCAACTTTATCTAGGGGTGTGGAAGAGTGGAGCTTTGGAATCAGACTCACTAGCTGCTGTCCCAGGGTAAATCACTTCCGAGCTCTTTTCTTTATAAAGTGTAAATGGTAATGTATAAGGGTTAGAAATGACACAGTCAGAGGCAGGCCACCCAAGTGCTCAGGGTCTCACTGCTACAAGGGCAGAGCAGGGGTTTGAAGGTGCCTTGGAGCCCAGCCGGCCCACTGGCCATAGGGACTCCTCCTTGCAACTACGCAGGTCTGCACACCTGAGCAGGAATGCCACAAAAACCACCCAGAAAACCAGGGACCACCAGCTGCCACTACACTGCACACTGAGCACAGGGTCCCAGAGACACTGGCACGTCAGTAGGTGAGTTCTACAACAGCTCTGTTCCAGCATGCAGGACACTATATTCCTTCTCTGGATCAGAAGAAGGGCCCTGTAACTAATAATCAGGGTCTATGACCAATGGGGTCAGTGACAAAGACATTTTAAGGGGTGGTCTTGCCTCAGAGAGAATGCAAACCAGAAAACTGTAAGTAAGACCTCTGTCTGAGGTCTCTAAGACAGAAGTAGGTAGGTACAGTAGTTCTCCCTTATCCATGGTCAACTATGGCCTGGAAATGTGGACTGAAAAATCCCAGAAATAAATAATTCATAGATATTTAATAACTTGTATTATAGCATATCATTATAATTATTCTACCTGATTAGTTATTGTTAATCACTTCATATGCCTAATTTATAGATTAGACTTTATCATGGATATGAATATATAGAAAAAAACATAAGACATATAGGGTTCAGAATTATCTGAAGTTTCAGGCATCCTCAGGATGTGTTGGAACTCACCCCAAGGATAAAGGGGGAGCACTGTATTAGAATTTTTGATTTTGTTCTGAAAATATATTTGGACACACACGCATAGAGATTTAAAAAAAAAAAACCATTGAAATTATAAATAGGAAAACAAAGGAGACCCTGTTGGCAAAAGGCTCTCTTCACCTGCCTGGAGGAACTAGACCACTGAATCCTCTAGTTCCATCTGTTCCATCTGTCCTCTGTGGCCTCAATCTTCTATATCCTAACACCATGATTTCATCTTCAAAGGCTACCAAAAGCAGGTGTGATGTGCGCCTGTTAGGGAACTGTTTCCAGTTTCCCAATCTCCAAGTTGTGGTGCAAACTGCCAGAGCCTTTACTTCCTTGATCCAATATATGCTGTGGCTTCTCCAGCAATAACTGAGTGCTCTTGATGACTTTGACTCACTTACATGGTACAGCCTCAACCACGATATGCCTTGATGTGTTAAAAATGGCAAAGGTCAACTGAAGAGACCCAGTTCCAATGCACACAAGCTATGTGCAAGAAGTCAAACTAATTGAGGGGAAAGAGAATTTAATATTCTAAATTCAGCAGTTCAAACTTTCTTACTTAGGATTTAACTTTTTTAAGCCTATATCAATCAAAGTTAGCAATTAACTTTTTTTAAGCTTATAGCAATAAAATTCAGAGGTGAACTGTGCCTGCTACCCAAGCAAGCAGTAGAGTAATTAAGAATATGAATCGAAGTCAGACTAAACAAGTTCAAATCCAATAACAGCTCTGTGAGCAGAAATTTAAACTCTCTATAACTTAGTGTTTTAAGGAGGGAAGGTAGTATGTCATCTAGTTACTCACAAATGTCTCTGTAAGGGCTAAATAAACTAACTGTATATAAAATACATGGCAGGTAGTTATAGTTGAATACCTCTTGTTATTGTTTTTAAGATGTTAACCCTGATCCCAAGATGTTGGATCCTAAGCAAGAATGAAAAGCAGTTTTTAAAGAACATTTCATCTTGTAAAAACAAAACTCTGCTGATTCTTCTGCAAATTCTAAATGATCAAGAGCAAAAAAGGGAAGTTACAGTACTGACACACAGAAATGAGTGAGGCATCTGAACATGCCTGCCACTTACCCCTAAGATCCCAAGGCGCTCAGACAGGCTCCAGCCACAGAGAAAGTCGATTTCAAACTTGTGGTTCAGGATCACGATGGCATTTTCCTTTCCATACTTGGGGTAGACGTGTGGGTCTGTATATATGGTGCACTCCGTACCTGACCACCACTCCAGCAACATCACCAGCTCTAGAATAAACCATAGTGACAGGCAGACAAGATGTTTATTTCACCAGCCTATGATCTCGGGGCAGGCAGTTCTTCTGGGCCATGCTGGGAGAGAGAGCAGCTTTTAGGGTAATGTTCTGGGTCATTTTAGCCCAGACTCCAATCCTTAAAAGGGTTTAAAGGCAAAAGGAACAGTGAAAAAGATTCCAAGGGATGAAGAGGAAGCTTTGAGACAGCCAATGACTAATATTCCTTGATTAATTAATTAACCTGCTGAGAAAATAAATTGGAGAGTCTGAATCCACCAAGCATCTGTCCCCTTGGGTTGACAGAGCTTGGAAAGGCAGTATGAGGTGATATAGAGAATTCTTACCATCCTGGAAAATGACTAATTGGTATACTTATAAAGTCCATCAAAGAATACTAAGTACCCAGCTTTTCTCCCCCTTGATGACACGGGAGGGCACCAGGACTAATGGAGGACTGTAGTGTATGGTAGCAAAAGTTCCAGCACTGGAAGTTCAAAGGTACATCAGAGTCATCATTCTGAAGGCTCCAATAAAACTACTAGCACATTCTCTGAAGGATCTTGAGAACAGGGGATAAAGACCTTTGAGTTTATTCTTCAGTGACTCCTCTAGTCTTCTTGGCCAGTTTCCTACCTGGTAGCCTCAGGAAAACTCCTCTGGCAAAAACTGCCCAGAAACACAGTTAAATGTTGCTGACGATATAGCATCTGAAATGAATTTTTAAAGCAGAAGGTGTTGGCAGGTGGATAGGTGGGTACATGAGCCATCTGCAAAAGTCATACCCCCTTTTATGACCAGTTAGCAGGCTACACATTTGGCTGTGGGCTCTCCATGCCACATGCACACAAAGGTGGGTGGGTCTGAATTTGTCTGCCCTTAGAGGCTGGATCTGAGCACCAAAACCTTCTGGAAGGCCATGGTCTAGCTTCCAAGCAGTGGCACTGTGGGGCTGTAGACGAGCCAACCCCAAGTACTGCAGCATCCTCATCTCTGGAGTGGGGTTTCCTCGGGGCATGGCACACATTAAGCTCCTACAAATTGAAAGTATCAGTATAATTACAAACAAAAACACCCCTTTTCTTTCCCAGAAGTGGGTGATAAGATGTGTTTATTTCTAGTTGTCCCACTGGGTACTGATATTGGTGGCAGCTAGAAAGTAACAAGTCAGTAACAAAGAGATGGGAAGGGGAGGAGGGGATACAGCACAACATGCACCCAAGCAAGGCAGCTGACAAAGGGACCCATTGTTTCCACTGGGTAAGCAGAGGATCCTAGGGCTGCACGAATTTCCTCTAAGAACCTGGATGGGTAGGAGCCACCTACTCCATTACTGGCACATGGAAGCTGGGGACTCAGCTGAATGACTTGCGTGACCCACATCTCCAATGTGGCACAGCCCACGGTGGAATGTCTCCGTGCTCCTCCTCCCTGCCTAAAGCCAGTTTGCTCCTCCACCATTCACATGCTCCCACCCAGTCATGCCCTCCCTGAAGGCTCTATCAGGGCTTGTCATTACAACATGAGATTATCTCCTCCATCATAGACCACAGCCCCACAGCAACCCTGGCCAAATTCCAACATTTAGCAAGCACCTGGCACCTGGCACATTGGTGCTTTTGAACAATATTGTGTGTTTACCTAGATGTAATGGCAATGAATACCAAGAACTAAGATCAGAACCCTGTCCTCTTAAGGAATACTGCCCAGAGCAAGAGAGGTCAACAATTCCAAAACAGTGTGACAAGGACAAGAAGAAAGATTTGTTTAGTGCATTGTTGGCAGATGTCAGGCTCAGGAGCCAAGAATCAGACCCAGGCAGGCACCATACCTGGTTGGGCCACATACTATCATGAGATTTTACATGTTTCTCAATGTCTCCTGTCTGTAAACTAGGGATAGCTAACGCTTTTGGAGATGCTGTGCATATGACATATGACCATATGTTCAAGGCACCCAGAAGGATATCAAGCATAGTAGATAATCAGTAAATAGCCAACTTTTATTACCATTATATGCATGACAACTTTATCACACACAAGGGTCTGTGACCACTGAAGGTGTGTGGTGGGGGGAGACTCACAGAGAGTCCTGCAGAGAACTGTGCAGAGTTCTGGTTGATGGTTTCATCCTAAAGGTAATGAGGAGCCACTGGAGCATCCGTAAATAGACCCACATCAGCATCCAATTTGCATTTTGAAACATCACTCAGACTGACGTGGGGACAGATTGATATAGGGAAAGCAGAAGCAGAGAGTGCAGTGAAGAAGGAACTGTGGCAGCCCAGTGGAGGGACAGTGGCTGAGACAGGTGTGCAGCAGTGAGTAGGACCAAATTGTTAGTCATCTCAGCAGGTTGCTGACTACAGCTGAACTCCAAACCTCACTGGCTAGAGGAGTTTTATACCCCTCTTTCCATCTCTGTCTCTCTTTTTCTTTCACTGCCCCCCCCCACTTTCTCCTATAAGTTTTCCAATTGTTTTTTTAGTCACAAGAAACTTAATTATATAGTCTCATTGTAAAACAATCAACCAATCTAGAAGTACATACAGGAAAATGCAACACTCCCCTTGATAACTTTGGAAGGTGGCAGCTAGGTTAGCCTGAACTACATTTCCCAGACTCCCTTTCCAGTATGTCTCTGGGTAGAGGGCGCCACACTCCTGGAGGTTTGGAGAGTGGAAGGGAAGAAGTGTCATTTTGTAGTTCACACATGCTGTTGCTCTGCTGATTCACGGCTTACATGCGTGTAAAACAGCTGCTGGGCCTGCAATTGCTTCTTCTCCTTCCCCTGATTCTTCTTCAGCTTCTCTGACTTCCATGCCACGTGCTTGGGCAGGACACCTACTGCATCAATGCCAGATTCCCTACCAGTGCCAGATCCCCACCACTGCCAGAACTTTATCAATGCTAAATCCCCATCAGTGCAAGATGCCACAAGTGCTAAATCCCCATCAATGCCAGATTTCCAGATGCGATAAGAACTGATGAATGTTTGAGCCCATACTCATGGGTTCCAGCTCCTGTTTGGAGGCTCTAACCTCTTGTTCTACCCCGATTTATATCCCTCACCCTTCTTGACTACCTGCCATTTGGACTCCAGGCTCTACCTGACAAAGCAGGAAAGCCTTCCAGAAGCTCCCGGACCAGCCCCATGGTTGATAAGGCCAGTTCCTTGTGACCAGCCCTTTTGTGGCTGTGCACATGCCATGCTCTTGCAATGACTCTGCTTCTGGGCTGAACCTGACTGAGAAGTTTCCTCTTTACCTCCCCGCCTCCCTTTCCTCTGAGTTAACCATTAAGAACAGTGGTTCGCCGCCTGCTGCGCAAGTGCAAGGACCCGGGTACCAAAAAAAAAAAAAAAAAAGGCTGGGGTTGTAGCTCAATGGCGCCGCACCTGCCTGGCAAGCGCAAGGTCCTGAATTCGATCCCCAGTACCGCCAAAAAAAAGAACAGTGTGAGTCTGAACATTTTGGAGCAGGATCTTCTAATCCTTCTCCTAGGCATGCGTTTATGGACACACACACCACCCCTCCAAGTGTGTTCATATTTATGTTTCCAAACAGTATTTTTTTAAAGTTTATTTTTAATCTTTGAGTTTAATTTTTTTTTTTTTTTTTTTTGGTACCGGCGATCGAACTCGGGTCCTTCCGCTTGCGACGCAGGCGGCGGAACCACTGAGCTAAATCCCCGGCTCTTTGAGTTTAATTTTAATGTGTAACTCTTTGCTTCTAGAAAGCAACTGATATTTCCCTGTTTTATAGGTAATCAGGAAATATTTATTGAGCACTGTAGGTGCTCACATAGTAGGTGCTTTATTTGTGATACTGCACTGTATACACAATGTAAAGCACTATATTATCCTCATTTGAAACATGAAGGGCCAGGGATTTAGCTCAGCAGTTCTGGCACCTACCTTGCAAGCGCAAGGTCCCAAGTTCGATCCCCGGTACCAAAAAAGAAATACGAAGAAATGGATAATCTCCTATTCTTTGTTCACTGAATGAAATTTCCATTTCCAAGTCAAAAGTAGCCAGAATGTCAATTTCATAAAGTCCAATACAATAGCTGCATAGCAGTTGGCGGTGTGGATGTAACCTGATGTATTCAGCCATCTTTCCAATGATTGTCCCTTGTATTTTTACTGTTATAAATAATATTGTAGCAAACATCTTTGAAAACATATTGCTTTAAATATATTCATACAAATATTTCTCCAGCATAGATATACTAAAAAGTGGAATTATAAATTGAAAAGTAGACATATTTTAATTTTTTGGATGCTTTCAAATTGTCCTCAAAAAAATCTTTCCAAACTATGCTTGACTCAACAATGTACCAAGAGGTCCTTTCTCTATTTCCTGAATTCACAGTACAAGCTCCTTGAGGGCTGAGACCAAGTGTGTCCTTCAGCACATGTTCCTATTGTAGACAGAGTTCTTGACATCCTTGAGCACAGGGCCATGTCTGGTTCATCTCTGTTTCCTGTCTTTGCCCAAATAGCCAACACATGGTAGAAACTCAACTTTTGGCTTTATTTGAGTGACTCCCTAGGACGTTTTAGTTGGATATTCCTATGCAAATAATTATATACAACTTAGAAATATCTTCATCAGTTCAGGTTTCACTTACTCTCCTGCAGTGTTCTTAGCAATGATGCCCGACCTTAGCCTGGGGTCTCCTGGGGTCCTGTGGGTGTTGGTGGCTCCATCAATGCTAACACAAGTTTCATCCTGTCCTGCCCACCCTTACCACCCACCAGTGATGGCAGATCTCAAAATTGCTCTCTTTCTCCTCTCACAAATCTTCATCCCTCCATGGTCTTTCAAAGGACATGTTATTTGGCACTTGCAATTTAACTCAGCGAGTTACCAAAAGGCACTGGAGTGATAGATCCTGACCAGAAGTGTTAGGCAATTTCCATTGCTGTGATAAAACACTTGAGATAAATCAACCTAAAGGAGAAAAGCTTTATTTTGGCTCATGGGTCTATGGTTGGCTGGCTCTGTTGCTTTGGAACTGTGGTGGCAGGCAAGTATGTGTTGAAGCAAAATGGCTCTCCTCATGGCAGCCAGAAAGCAAAAGGTGTGTGTGTGTGTGTGTGTGTGTGTGTGTGTGAAGGATTAAGTGAAAGAAAGGATTAGGTTCCCAACATCCCCTTTAGGGGACCTAAGCTCCTCCCACTAGGCCCCACCTGCTAAAGGTTCCTCCACTTCCCATAGTGCCACAGACTGATGACAAAGCCTTTAGCACATGGGCCTTTGAGGGACAGGTCAGATCCTAATGGTAGGGAATGTGAGGGGCCTGGAAGAAAGCAGAGCCTCCACTGTCTAGTTAGGGGACAAATCACGGGCCAAGAACTTCAGTTCACCATCCTGTAACAACCACTGTGACATCAGAAGCCATTAGTCAATCTATAAGGGCCAATCCAAGAGAAGCAAAGAGGTTTTTGCCTGGAAGCATTTGGCTTCCTAGTTAGCATCCCGACTAATTAATATTCAAAGCAATCAAAGTTTTTACCTAGTAAGAATTGGAGCCATTAGTCAAGCAGTCAATTGAAAAACAATAAACCTGATAGTAAAATAATTCATCAAATGAAAATTGAAGCAGAAGGGGAAAGAGGGAGGTGCTCCTTATGTTCCTACTGCCCCGAAGGGCCCACAGACTGCAAATGAATTGCCCTGAGAGGGACTTTCTAGGGAGAAGTGCAGAAAGGAAGCTGGGCCAGCAACGTTCCAGAGACTGGAGACAGTCCAGGTCATCTGCTGCTGCATCTGCCCAAGGCCTGCCCCACATGTCTGCTGAGCACACAGCATCATCCTGTCCAGGTCTGTGGTACATACTGGCTGGAGGCACACTGGGTGGAAAGCACCTATAGATGTGGAAATTGCAGGGAGTCAGAATCACCAGGTCCTCACCCAGGAAGGGCACCTGGGAGCAATCAGGTGCTGCCAAGTAAAGAGATCAGCGCACACACACACACACACACACACACACACCTCCTTGTGCTATGCCAAGGTTACTTAGTGAGCACTAACCCAGACAGTGCCACTAGAGCCCACTGTGACTTGATGCTAAGAGAGGAGGGCAAAGAGAATAAAGGGGTGGGAATGAGGAAGATTAAAGTGGAAGGATCACACCTTGATCACCTGCAACACAAAGACAAAATATATTATAGTTTATTATAAAGATTATTATAGTTTATTATTATTAAAAGTTTATTATAAAGCTTATTATAAAGTTTATTATAAAGATTAGATATGTTGAAGCAGGGGTCTGCAACCCTGGTGTGTGGTCCAGTACTGGTCCATAGGCTGTTAGGAATCATTCCCCAAGACTAAATGACTGCCTGAGCTTCACCTCCTTCAGAGCAGCCATGGCATTAGATTCTCAGAGGAGATAGAACCCTACTCTCAACTGTGAATGCAAGGGATCTAGGTTGCATGCTTTTATGAGACTCTAACATAATAATAATCATAGAAATGAAGTGTACAATAAATATAATGTGCTTGAATTATCCTGAAGTCACTCCTCCCCCATCTGTGGAAAATTTGTCTTCCATGTAATTGGTCCTTATTGTCAAAATGGTTGGAGACTGCTGTGCCAAAGTACTGAAAGCACTGACTACATACCCAGCACATACCCAGTGCTTTTTCTTCTCCCAAATGTTACTGCTCTTAACAGTAGTAAAACATCAATGGTACAAAAGAAATAAGGGAGAGAGAAACTCAGACAAGAAAGAAATGAGGAACATGCACCGGCCAGAGGCTGTTGTCCTGAACCCTGCTCCCTCTTGCTCTGTCCTGACCTCTACAGTTGTTAAGTAGTCAAGGACCTGGTTCCAAGCTGGTCAGGACCCTGGGCTCCAACTCGTCCCTGCAAAACCCCAGTGACGCACCACACTTGCAGACCCTCTTCTCTCTGGCATAGGCAGGTGGGGAGCTGCGAGGCCACTCATCCCCACGGCCCTTTCCTGGGTTCCTGCACACCCACAGCCCCAGACAGCTTCTCCTTTCCTCTCCTCTCCTCCCCTTCCCTCCCCTCCTTTCTCCTCTCCTCTAGGCCAAGCTGGTAGAAGTGCTGAGGAGAAATCGACCAAAAGGAGGAGGGAGGCACAGATTCTACAGGTAAGACCTGGAAATCTACAGACTACTGGCAGGAGACCTGAAGAGTAGAGGGCTTGTTGTACAAGTCAGTATGGCCAGGAGCAACTCGACAAGGGAGATAGCTTTTTTATCATTCACTTTATCTAATTTTAATAATGACAGAATTACATAATTATATGTTATGTATAATATTATAAGTATGTGTAGTTATATATTTATAACAGCTTTTATAATTTAATTTTTAACTGATAAAAACTTAAGTGAGAAATTAAACCTCTCTTTCTCAAAAGTCTCCAAAAATACAAAAAAATGCAGCTGGAAAGATCACGGTGCACGAGCTGTTTGTTCCCCATAGTGACGTGGAGCACAAGTGTTTCTGGTTCTCTCTGAGGCATGAGGTCTGGAAGAGCCAGGTAGTAGTGCTCTTTTTCCCCCGAGGCCTACACTTCCTCCTGAGGTCAGTTTGCAAATTGTAAAGTGCCCATTAGACCCACCTGCTTCAGGCCCTGTAAAAACACTGAAATGAAAACATGAAATCAAACAATTAGTGAGAGCTGAGTAAACAAGAAGGCCTGGCCCCAGCTCAGGCCCCAAGGTCAACTGACGCAGGTGTAGAGCCACACAGCCCAGAAGGGCCCTCCCCAGTGAGCCCAGAGAAACGGCAGAGGGTGCACAGTGAAAACCCTATGTGATCTAGTGCTTAATTCGGACTCTGGGATTTATTGTCCAAGCCTGGTCCCCAAACTGTGGCTCTGTTGTAAAACCCTTGATCCCCCTTCCTGCCTTCACAGTGTCCATAAGCAGCTCCACATGTGGTGGAACAGGGCTCCACTGCCCACCACACCCCATACACCGTGCTCATTGCTCCCTCCCTTTAGCCACTTCATCCTCTCTACCAAGCCTGACCTAGCCTCCCAGGCTCCACACATGCTCACATGTCTCCAGAACCTGTTCTGAATCAAAAGGTGCAAGGACATCATGTCTTCATGACACTAAGGGTACTCTGTTCACTTGGAGACTCACACTTTATTTTAAGCTATTTCTAGTTAACTCTCTACTATATGCATCTTCTCCATAACAGACTTCAATGTGCTCTTCCTGTGACACCAGACTGAGAGCTCAGCTTTATATGCAAAATTTTCATCTCCATCCTGGAATCTTCCAAATATCTGCACATCCCACTTACCTGCCCAGACCACAGAGAGAAGCTGTGGCAAGACAACCACCGTCTAAGAAGAAGGCAGAACATAAGTTCCTTGCCAGGAGCCAGGGTCTTTCTCTGAGGTTAGGGATGGAATTTCCCAGTCTGATGTTTTAGGGGATCCTTTTAACTTCTCATTATTTTAGAATAATTTTCGAAGCTCTGGAACACCATCAAGACTTGATTTGTTCTGATAGATCACTGTCCTCAGTGGAGTGATACTGCCCCCAAAGCCAATTTGTTTGGGAATAGAAAATGTGGAAAACTAAATTCTTTCTTTATTTTTGGTGTTGGGGATTGAACCCAGAGCCTTGCCAGTGCCAGGGAAGTGCTCTATCACTGAGTTACCACCCAATTCTTACCCTTTCATGTGTAAAGCACATACATACAGCATGTATATAGGTACTGTGTATAGACTATCTCTAGTATTAACATTTCAGAGAGAAGATTAGGAAAGAAAAGTCTGAAAAGGGCCAGCCCCTCTGTCCCTGTCCTTCTGCCCATCTGAGATGCCCAGTCTGTAGGACTGGTCCAGGCAGAGCTCCGAGGGAGTGCACCAGCTGGTGTGTGCTCTGCAGTCCATGGTAATCAGGTACCCCCCACCTTGGCCTGGTACTGCAGGTCAGGGGAGTGTGGGGTTCTGATCCACACCCTTCTCTGCTCCCAGCCCCACAGCACATTCCCTGTGCTGGGCACAGACTTTGAGATAGAAGATGCTATGAATTGTAGACACAGAGTGAGTAATGTTAGGTAAGCAGCTCTACCTCTCATTACAGGGCACATCCAGAAAGGGTGAGGTCAGAGGGAAGGATGGCTGGAGGGGTGCCAAGTGGGGCACATGGACAAGGATGGGCTGGTGCTTCCTGTTCTCTGTCCAGATGTTCCATGGGAGGGAGGGAGGTGGCTGTCAGCCTCCCATCACCCACTGCCATCATATAGGCTTCTCAAACTCATAGCCAAGAGGTGGCTCAGGGGTCACCAAGTGGATACAATGTCCAGGCATCTTGGATCTGCTAGTCCTGGGTTCTTATTCACTCTTCCATCAACGGAGAGACACTTCAAAGACATAACAACTAAATGTGGTCCTTTTATAAATCCTGATTTAGACACTTTAAATGTTCAAGAAGAAGGATAAGGAAGAGTAGAAGAGGCCTGTGCAGTACCAGGGTTGTGCCCCAACGCCTTTCCCAGAGAGGCTTCCTGGTGTGGGCTGGGGGCTCCCAGGAAGACAGTCCCTGGCCGGCAGTCCCACCGCAGACACTGCGCCTTTGGCGCTTCTATCTTCTTTTCTCTCAGAGAAAAAGAAGGCCAAAGCTCCCCCGCTGCCATCCCAGTCTCCTAAGGTAGAGAAGCTCAGCCGGTCCTAGCACCCGGAAGGAAGCTCCCTGCCTCCGTCCCAGGATCCTAGGGCAGAGAAGGTGAGCCGCGTGAGCACCAGAAGCAACCCCCCCCCCCAGCATGGAAATGAGAAAACACATAAACAAGCCTCAAAAACAGACTTC
>NW_004624855.1:2112341-2122845 GCF_000247695.1 Heterocephalus glaber | reverse complement strand
GAAAAATAAGAACCAAGAGAGATTATGTAAAGGTGCAAATTTCCAATGATGAATGTCATTATATTGTATACCTAAAATGTACCAATAAAAAAAACAAAACAGGAATTCACTGGCATATTGTAACATGTCGGCCATTAAGCAATCCACAGCAACAGGCCCTGTTGCCACCCAACCTTTCACACATCAAAGCCTCTCCCTTTTACCTGATCTAAATCCTATGCCCCACAAGGCATGGATCAACCCTACACTTTGGAGAGCCATGCCATGCCCTGAATTCTGGAGAGGCCTTGCCAGCTGTGGGAGGAGCACACACTTGGCACTGAGGGCTCAGTGTTACTGCTGGAATGCTGTGCAATAGAAATTCCTGAAGGTCCTAACAGTTCTGCACATAGACTGGAAGCTTGAGCGTCTGCTGAAGCTCTTTCTGGAGGTGTCAGAGATTCTTTCCACAATGATTTGCTCATTTGTTAGGTGGCAGGAATGATTTCCTGAGGCAATGGTTATGTTCTGAGTTGTATATACTCCCCGCCCCACACTCCTGAGTCTCCAGTACCTCCTGGTAACCTTGTTAAGCACCAGGTCCTAATAGCCTACTTGAAAATTAAAGATTTTATCCTTAATGGACATGACATTTGTGAAGCTGGCATATGCACTAGATACATGCATGAGATGAGTGTGACTATGCTGAACATGAGGAAACCACATTTAGCACCACCAGAGAACTTGGAAATGGGACACGCTATGGTTTGGATCTAGTTTGTCCCCCAAAGGGGGTCACGTGTTAGAGCACGGAGGTGTTGGGGCCTTCAAGAAGTGGAATTCTGTGGGAGGCTGTAAAACTGGTCCCTCCCAGTCATGCTCTGGCTCCTCGTCTGAGGACATGATCCTATCCTCTCACATGCATTATCACCGTTGTGATGACGCCTGCCATGATGTCCTCCCCAGAGCAGAGGTGGTGCCAGTGTCATGCCCTGGAACTTCCATAACTGTGAGGAAATAAATCTCTTTTCTTTATGAAGTTACTCAGCATCAGGTATTTTATTACAATAGTAAAGAAATCGTCTAATATAAGATGATACTATCAAAATTAAACTATGAACAGATATTAAGGAATAGTCCAGATATGTGTGTGTGTGCGTGTGTGTGTGTGTGTGTGTGTGTGTGTGTGTATGGGGGAGAGAAAGAGAGAGAGATATGAAATGAACCCAAACCCAAGACTCAGGCACAATTTAACTTAAATGAAAGAAATGTGCACATTTGTAGAAAGAATATACACACGAGAAGTCACACCAGTGGCCATTCAGGTTTGTGGCATTGCTGACCACCAGGAAATGAGGCCTGAGCAACACCCCAAGTGGCCTGTCTGCCTGGGGACCCTCTTTTAACCTCTGTCACTGCCTCCCCTGTCACTGGTGAAACCAGGCACCAGTGTCCTTCCAACTCCCTTCGCTGAGCTTGCCAGTGTATTTATCAATCCCCGAATGCCATGAAGATTCACAGGAGAATTAGCCTTAAGGGCAAAAACCTGCTGGTCAGCAAATATGAGCATTTAGTCCACAATATTTCTATTGAGAAATGGATTGTTAGCAGTTTTCCTTTTTTCATGCATGAATGTTTCATAAGATTGCTTAATGAGTTAAAGCCCGGTTAAAATGACAATAAATCAAATTTCTTAGCCTAAAATATTGAGGACCAGACTCTGGGATGTGGTAACACTTGGGAAGTACAAAGAGCCCAGGAGAAACTCCTGCTCTGCACTGGAGCTCTCCTACAATAGCCCTGTTACATGTTTCCAAGAAATTCAACTTACAGAAATGCAGAGTCACATGCTCACATCACCACTGCTCTTGCCTGTCATCCCAGCCCTGTCCATCCTACCTCTTTCTATCTCCCACCACTCACCCCCTTTCCATTTGCTGAGTTGCCCTTGCTGACCTTTGATGACCTTCTCTCTGGTCTCGGCCTCAGTGTCACTTATTCCTCATACTTGGTCTTGCGTCTTGCTGTCACCTGAAGGCTGTTACATACTCCACTGGCTGCTCCCCATCAACCAGGCAAGGCCCACCCCACTCACCAGCCCACCCTCCCATTCTTCCCTTTCTTTCTACTGCACATCTGGAGTTGACATCCAGTTGAACTGCTCACTGTTCTGGTAGCACCTAGAATCCTCGGTACTTTCCCCAGGCTGTGGCCTTTTGGTTGAGCTTATCTCATGGCCTGGAAGATTCTTGCTGTCTATGGAATGTATGTCCAGATCTTTTCTGTCTCCCAAGTTTGAGCTCAGATAAGATTACATACCTATCCCCTTAGCTCTCGTAGAAGGAAATTCTCTCTCTACTCTTTGAAATCCCTCAGGAGAGATAAAGAATTGTACTTTGAAATCAGATCCAATATTGAATTCTCATCCCATTATTTACTAGGTTTGTGTGACAATAACATATTTTAATCTCACTGGCCTTCAGTTCACCTATGAAAAAGGAATACTTTAACACCACTCTCAGAATTACTAACATTAAGATTAACATTTGCAAAAGAACTGTGTTGTAGAATGCTGGTCGGTCACCTTCCTCCCTGAGTCTCTCCTCCATCTCTACTTACTTTTTTTCTCACATTCTGCTTGTAGGCCTAGTTTTTTGGTTGTTGTTTTTCTTCTACCATATGGCAGGTACATGGTCCTTAAAGTGTGAGGGGTGTCTTGCTCATTTTGTCATCATTGCTGCCTGCAGCACACAGCAGGGTTTGCATACACTGGAGCTCAACAAATGCTTATAACTCAGCTACCTGGGTGGTGCCATGAGTCACTTGGCTAAGAGAAAATTTCCTACTACCCAGAGCATGTCAAAAATCAATTAAGGATGGTGCAGTCCTAAAGCCCATTAAAAAATATTTTAAAAGCAACATTAAGAGATTACTAATCTTTTCAGTGCACGTAAGACAAATTTTTAAATCTACATCAAAATACCTGTTTTAAATTTGTATCTGTTTAGTATTTCTCTTGTCTTCCTCTCATTGTACTATAATTAGGCATATTTTCATAATTGAAATTCATTACTCAGAGAAATACACACACACATACACTCATATATTCATCATTATTTTGAAAAAATTAAGACATTAAAATATACACTACTACCAAAATAATTCTTAGGGGCAGAAATGTGAAGGGGAACTCTCTTGAATTTTTTTTTAATATTTCCTTCACATGAGACATTGCTATCTCAGGCTGAGAGGTGCCAAGACAGTTAACTTTGTCTTTTTCCAATAGAGGACCAACTTCTTCAATAGAGCACTGTTCAATTAGGGAGGGTAATGGATAAATTGTATATCCTCTGTAGTTGGGATCAATGAGGTCAGCAGACAATTGAGATCTTATTTTAACATCAGTTATTTCTAGTGAAATTTTCTACTAAGGGGTTTCAACAAGGTTCCAATTAAGGTTTACTAGATAAAATACAAGTACCTGATTAAATTTAAATTCCTGATAAAATACAAATTATTTTACAGCAGAAAGCTCCTATGCAATATTAAACAGAAAACACACTAAATTATGAGCCAAATTTGAGTATTTGAGACAAATGCTAAAACATTATAGTATGCTCATTATTTGCCTGAAATTCGGATGCAGCTGGGTGTCCTGAATTTTTATTTGTTAGGTCTGGCAGTTGGAGAGCTCATCAGCTCAGCTGTAGTCATGGTAACAGGCTCTGCTGTGGCTCAGGGAGGTAGCTTGGGAGGAAAGGGAAAGCATCCCCTCGGGGTGGATAGGCCTTGACCCGTGAACTGGCTTTAGAGGGGCTTCACAAACCTCACTTCACAAAAGCTCAACAGTACCTGACCAGATGGGTGCCAATGCGCCACTGTACATATATATGACAAATGGAGGTGCCATGGCTTTCTCAATGTCACACTGGCTGTGTTCACCTGCGCCACCCCAGAATGCCTGCTGGCTGAGGTGACAGCCCTCTTGCTATGCTGCCCTCATCCATATGCAAGGGACATGCTTTCTAGAAGCTCAACGAGTCTAAACAGTAAATCTGTGCTTTGACTATATCCCAGCCTAAAGGTCCCTGAGAAATCATTTTTCCTGGGGATTATCTGAGTTTGTATAACCAGGTTAGGATGCCTGTGAGTGGGCCCAGTGACTGTGTTGCTAAACCCTTTTTGCTCACCAGTCTTGAGGACACCCAGGTCAAGAGCAAGGAGGCTTTCCCACCTGGGGACTGTCCTCAGTCATCCCAACTCACTCTGGTGTGCCGAGTGCCGGGCTGCATGAGCTCGGGGTCCTAGCTGGCACAGCAATGGCCTGGAGGGAAGGTCACACAGCTCAGTGCCACTGCCACAACCAGGCTGAGGGCACCAGGGGGCTGGAGGAGCAGGGAAGGAGAAGAGAGCCTAGAAAAGAAGGGAGGAAGGTGAAGCAATGCTCATCATGCACATACTGCGTCCGGCCAATGAGCGAGGTTCATCACACACAATCACTCAATTCTCAGCCCCATGTCACCTGTTAGGATTGGTACTGCTCCACACAGTGAAGAAACCGAGGCTCACAGCATGACTTGCCTGAGGTCTCAGAGAGGAAAAGATCAATGGTCTATGTGCTTCTACACTGTGGATCCAGGTGGTCCAGGTCACGGCCAACACAGCACAACACAGCCCCTTTGTATCTCAGCACCCTGAGCCACAGCACCCACAGCCCCTCGGCACCTTGTCTGCACCTCCATTAGCCTCTTGTTTCCTCACTACCTTCTTCCCTTCCTTTCACCTCATCTCCATTACCCTGTCCTCACCCACTGCCCACCTAAACCCTTACTTCCACCTAAGAAGTGCCAATTTAAACTTTAAGAGCAGTTCTTTCAAGAATTTGCTTTTGTAGTCAGACATGGTGGGGCATGCCTGTAATTCTAGCCCTCTGGGAGGCTGAGGCAGGAGGATTACAAGTTAAAGCCCAGCCTGGGAGACCTAGCGAGACTGTTCCAAAATTTTAAAAAATTAAAAAGGGCTGGGGGAAAAAGACTGGAGATGGGTAGCTCAGTGTGAAGCCCTGGGTTCAATCCCCAGGACTGCAAAAAAGGGGAAACAATTGCTTTTGTTTTCAATAAAGTGCTTATTCCCTGCAGCTGTTTTTAATGTCATATTTCATCAACTTTGAGGCATCTACAATTAATTCTTTCTGCAATTGAGGTGCACCTAACGATTAATGGCATACTTTAGTTTAATTGGTACATTTCCTTTCCTCCCTTAGAGATACATAATATAGATACAGCTTTTAATCAGTGACATCTCATGATGAAATATGGGAATTTAAAAAATAAAAGGGTAGTCTTATGTGGTAGTCAGCTTTCCATCATTGTGACAAACACCTGGGAAAGTTAACTTAAAGAAAGAAATGTTTATTTTGGCTCAAGGTGTCAAAGGTTTCGGTCCATGGTCAGCTGATTCCATTGCTGTGGGCCTGAGGTGAGGCAGAGCATCTTGGCAGAAGGGTCTGGTGGAGCAAAACTGCTTACCTCATGGAGCCAGGAAGAAGAGAGGGAGGCAGGGGAAGAGGGAGGAAAGGGGAGAGGGAGGGAAGGGGGGAAGGGAGAGAGAGAGAAGAGAATGAATATGAATAAGATACACCCCTCAAAGGCTCACTCACTGTGACTTTCTCCAGCTGTGCCCTAAGCAGCAGAAAGAAAGGGCATTAAACATCTTAGGTAGAGTTGGTAGCTCCCAGAGCTTCTGGGAGGTCCAGAAGTGGGTGAAACTAGAGCCAGACAAGATTAAAGATGTATATCTATTTTTCTTACCTGTCAACATCCTGGAGACATTGATTGAGTAATTAGATTAAGGACATAATCAAGGGTAAATTGCAACTGTTTGACTTTTGTAGACTGACATTTAAAATACAGTCACAAAAATTTATCAGATGCAGTCTACATGAGCCGGAAGACTGCCTCTACTCTGTTCCACTTGCTAAAGATGGAGCTGAAGGGAAAAGTTTCCATTACTGGGACAAAATTAAACTACTATCGCAGAAGGTCATTGCTGCCTTGGCAGGCTGAGACCAGCAGTCAAGACAGTGGTTATTGACTACACTGCCTTCTCCAATGATTTTGGACAAATCAACTGTTTTTCTTTCAGTGGTGCTTTCAACTCTTGATTTCTTCCCCCTCACCCTTATTATGACAGAGACGTATGGTGTACAGGTAGGGGCACAGGTCTTCTTGGATTTATAGACTATCTTCATTATGGATTCGAAGGATTTTTTATTTCCATACACATTAAAGATAGAATTGTGTCATCTTTTTACCTTACCTGTTGTTGATAATTAAGGTTGTCTATCACTCTTTGGAAGGTGGTCTGTCTCTTTTCCTCTGGCTACATTTACTATTTTCTCTTTGGTGTTCTTTAATTTCACTACCACATGTCTAAAGTAACTTTAAAAAAAAATTCCCCATAGATTTCACTGAGCTTCTTGAATTGTTAGATTTTTATCATTCGTTGGTTCTAGAAAATTCTTGCTCCTTGCCCCTTCACAGGGCCTTCTTCTGGAAGGACCTAGTCAATCTCTTTTGTCCATTACAAAAAAAATATTTTTCATTTCTGTATCTCTGTATATTTAGGATGTTATATTTGTCTTCCAGTTCACTAACATTCAGAGCAGCTCTGTTTAAACTCACATTAAACCCATACATGGAGTTTTTAAAGTCAGTCATTTTTTAATTTCTATAGGCTCTTGTGGTTTACTTAAAAGCCTCCTAGATTACTTGCTATTACTTATTTTTTCCTTACAGGTGCCACATACCCAGTCCAAGATGATTTTAAACGAACTCAGTAGTAGGGGGCATTCAGAATGCTGGTGATGGGAATGTGGGACCACTCTGTGGTTCCTGTATGTAGGGACTTTTATCATCTTCAGCTCAACTTAAGAGCAGTGTAAACTTCCTCATAGAACCTCTGGGCCTGAGCGTGGGTTTGCTCTGGTTGATGTTTTTGTTGAGGTTTCAGCCTTTCAGTGTTCCTGTTTTATGGAGGAAAATTCTGTTAGAGCTTTGATGTCTGTGTTGTATGTTGCTGGGAATACTAACAATCAAATTTGCCTGCTTCAAGATGCATTCTCAAAAGCACTTCTAATTCTCTAACTCTTAGGAAGGCTCCTATCTTTCCTTTGGTTTAACATGAAGTGTCCTTACTATCTTGCCAGCTTTGGTATTTGGGTGGGGGGGGCGGGTATCAGGGATCAAACTCAAGACCTTGCACTTGTGAGGCAGGCTGCAGCACTGCTGAGCTAAATCCCTGGCTCCAGCTTTGGTATTTTTAAGAAGAATTTGATAACATATTATATGAAATATTTTTAGTTGCTTACAGACAGAGGATCTGCAAAGTACCCTCCTTCAGCTGTCATACTGTTGGAAATGAGAATGAGTTCTGCTCTAAGGTAGGTAACTTTTCTAAGCTTTAATTGCCCAGTTGTAAAATACGTCTTCATTGTTTACAGCTGTGCTGTCCAATATGGCAGCTGCAGCCACCATGTGGCTACTGATGAATTGAAATGTGGCCCCGCCAAATTGGGGTATGCCACAGGTGTGGAGGACTCACTGGGTTATGAAGACTTAGAACCAAAAAAAAATGCAAAACATTTCACTACTAATTTTTGGAATGGGTACATTTTGAAATATAATATTTCAATAGACTGTATTAATAGGATATATTGTTGGACTCAATCTCACCTAATGTTGCTACTAGTATATTAAAAATGATCTCTGTGGTTCTCCTTATATTTCTTCTAATGACCAACAGTGACCTAAAACTTCTTGGCAAGGACCCTCTATGAGCACCTCCTGTCTCCTTTGTCAGCCTTGTTGCCAAGTATGCTCACCATTGTTTTGTACTGTGCTGAGAGAAAGGCAGGGAGAGGGGACAGAGAGGCAGAGATTCCTTCACCAGGCTGTTATTCAAGGGAAGAAATTGACTTTGCCTATCTCTATATCCCTATTACACAGTAGGAACTCAGTACACACTTGAGAGATTACTGGACGAGTTTCCATGGATGATCTGACAGGCTCTTTTAGAGAGAAGTGGCCCTCCTTACTTCTGGCCTCCCTTAGTTGGGAGCTTTGCTAGGTAAATTCCTGCACTGGCTACTAGTTTCAGGGTAAGAATCTAACTTTCCATCTTCCCAAATAAAAAGGAAACAGCAATTATTCCAAGAAGATCCAGTGTCACAGGACAATAGCTGGATGGAAATACAACCTGTGCTACAAACACCTTTCAAACAAACACTCATTGTGTGGTGTATCCTGCAATAAATGCACAGTCATTCCAAGCTTTCAAGCCATGTAGAAATATAGGAAAGCTCCTTGCTAATCGGAATTAGCAGCTTATGCAATAGCCAGGCCTCTTTCCTTGCCCAAAGCATTTCCTCGAGTGCACTTAATACAACCATTGATTCAGCAAGTTCACAACATGTGCAGTGAAAACATTCTTCATAGACTATCCAGTGGCCAGGGACAGAAGAAGAAAAGAAAGTTTGAGGTTCTGCAGGCATCAGGCTGTGCCATGCCTTGGCCATCTCAACTGTTCCAAAGAGGAGCCAATTCTCGGAAGGCATTCTTGGAAAACCATTCTCTCTCTCAGATCCCATGCGCTCCTGCCTAGAAACTTGAGATGCATGGGGAGCTTATCACTCCCTGGGGACTCACTGTCACAGGCAATCACTCTGAACTATCTTGCCTTTGCAGGTGGCATAGCCAGTGGTAGAGCAGCAGTAGCCAGTGGTGGCAGCTGGGCAGGTCTTGAGTATGAAAGCTCTCCAGCTCTGCACCAATCTTATCTTTTCCTCAAACGTTTTGATACTGTTAAGGCTCCCCTCTGTCTTTGCATGACTCACACAGCTACCACACTTGACATTCAAGAGCCCTTAAAGGGTTAGAATTGTAGGACTAACATAGCTTAATGGGCCTTAATGATACCACAGTCACAAGACAGAAAGCCAATCCTGACTCTTCCTTGAATGATTTGGCTTATTGTCTTAAAGTTCTGTCTTTCTAGAAGAGAAATGCAGCTGTTAGGACGCAGGAACAAAGATGTTGGACGCTGAGTGCTGAACATTTGCCAACATTTAGAGCAGCATCAGAAAACTTCAGCAACTGGAGAGTTGGGAGGCTGGAGGAAAGTCAGGAGAAAGAATGTCTTGGAAACTAAGAGAACAGAGTGTTTGGAAAGTAAGGAGAAAGTAATTTGTGTCAAATGACACAGAATTGGTATCAAATAAGACAATGTACAGAGCAGAGAGAGTGAGGAGGCTGCGTCTTGCTCCCGCTCTCACAGCCTTTGGAGTACATTGAGCCCCATAGAGACAGCGCCGAGGCAAGTGAGAGCTGGACGGGCACTGGGCGACTCTGTGCCTCACTGAGGAAAGCAAGTAAATGTGGGCGAAAGAGGCCCTAAGAAGCCAAGAGGCAAAGTGTCACCATATGCATTCTTTGTGCAAACTTGCCGAGAGGAGCACGAGAAGCACCCAGAGGCTTCCGTTAACTTCTCAGAGTTTTGGTCGGGGATTTAGCTCAGTGGTTTTGCCCCCTGCTGTGCAAGAGCAAGGACCTGAGTTCGATCCCCGGTACCAAAAAAAAAAAAAACTTCTCAGAGTTTTCTAAGAAGTGCTCAGAGGTGGAAGACCAAGTCTGCTAACGAGAAAGGAAAATTTGAAGACATGGCAAAGGCAGACAAGGCCCGTATGAAAGAGAAATGAAAACCTATATTCCTCCTAAAGGAGAAACAAAAAAGAAGCTCAGGGATCCCAGTGTGCCCAAGAAGCCTCCTTCGGCCTTCTTCTTGCTCTGTTCTGAGTATCGCCCAAAAATCAAAGGAGAACATCCTGGCCTCTCCACTGGTGACGCTGCAAAGAAACTGGGAGAAATGTGGAATAATGCTGCAGCAGATGACAAGCAGCCTTGTGAGAAGAAGGCTGCCAAGCTGAAGGAAAAGTACGAAAAGGACATCACTGTCTACCGAGATAAAGGAAAACCTGATGCAGCAAAAAAAGGAGTTGTCAAGGCTGAAAAAGGTGAGAAAAAGAAGGAAGAGGAAGAAGATGAGGAAGATGAAGAGGATGAGAAGAAAGAAGATGAAGATGAAGAAGGTGATGATGAATAAATTGGTTCTAGCACAGTTTTTTTACTTGTCTATAAAGGATTTAACCCCTCTGTACACAACTCACTCCTTTTAAAGAAAAAAATTGAAATGTAAGGCTGTGTAAGATTTGTTTTTAAACTGTACAGTGTCTTTTTTTTGTGTAGTTAACACACTACCGAATGTGTCTTTCGATAGCCCTGTCCTGTGGTATTTCAATAGCCACTAACCTTGCCTGGTACAGTATGGGGGTTGTAAATTGGCATGGAAATTTAAAGCAGGTTCTTGTTGGTGCACAGCACAAATTAGTTATATATGGGGATGGTAGTTTTTCATCTTCAGTTGTCTCTGACGCAGCTTATACGAAATGTTGTTCTGTTAACTGAATACC
>NW_004624855.1:2089723-2112241 GCF_000247695.1 Heterocephalus glaber | reverse complement strand
AAAAAAAAAAAAAGAAACACAATGCCCCAGGGTGGGGGTAATTAAACTAGAGAAGGGTCACACTGGGGATGGGCAACCTAGGGTCCCAAAGAGGTCAAAAGCAAGAGAGTTACAGTAAAAACCAGAATTAGGGGTTTTGTTCAATTAAATGTGCTAAGTCCTAGTAGCAAGAAGAAAACAAGCTGGGAGAATGAGTAGGAAGCCTGAGGTCTGGACAGTGACATCAGGACCTGTTCATGGGGCAGACACCTGAGTAGCACTCATCAGTACTGTCCCAGCCATGGGGGAACTCTGCTGTGTGAGGGAAACAGACCCTGTGCACTCAGAACTTCCATTCTCATGGAGAGACTGTGATGGAAGGGCTGGTGGCAGAGTTTTTTACATGTTTAAACGCCACTGGTCCATTGGAGGGGACAGTTTGAGAGAGGGATGTTGGAACTGGCATCAAGAGCTGACTGAGGGGGCATCAGAGGAAGGGACAGCAGTGGGACAGCAAAGGTGGGACATGCTGTCTGCACTTCAGGTGCTGTAGGAGGTGACGAGAGACTGAAGTCCCAGGGACTGGTCAGATGCCCTGGCAGACCACAGCAGAGACTTTGGGATTTCCTACAGACAAATGTGTAGTCATAGGGGGATTCAACACTGGCATGACCCAACTGGACATGTTTTTAAAGATGATGCAAGAAGAACACAGAATCTAAGGCCTTGCTCTGGACTGTGAAAGGGCAAATGTCTATGTGCCTGGGAAGCCTCTTAGATCAGGGTTAGGCAAAGAGTCAGCACAGGGAGAGGTACTTGCGAATGAACAAAGGAGTTTCTGGCAATTCGGGCACATCAACAGGTTTTTGTTTCTCAAGTCACTTCTAGAAAAGCTAATAGCAGTTGATCAAGCACATACAGACACACAATTTCCCAAACTCCACTCCACAGAACCAGATCCAGTAACACTTCCCTAGGTGCCCCTGACAAGTGTTTGGGAAATTGGTCATTTGGAAAGAAGCAAGATAAACCCAGGCCTTCTGCACCGGGCTTTCCAGAAAATGTTCAGTGCTGATGTGATGGGCAGTGAGTGTACTTAGAGCGGGCCAGGGGTTTAAACCCTAACTTTATATTTCTAGGGATATTAAAAACGTAGAATTCCATTAAATAGCATGAGTTGTGCTGTTCTGCGTGCTTTTCGATGAAGTGTGTACATCTGCTCACTCTTATTTATTGTAATTTTATGCCATGTGATCTTGGTATTTTCAAGGTCTCACTCTAGTTGGTCCCTCACTGGAAATTCTTCCACAATGACAGTAATTATTTTCCATCTCCCAGCGTGTCCAGTCTAATCAGCAGCCTTCCCGCCTCCTATGTCAGGGAGTACTTGGGGAGACTGCACTGACTCATGCACCAGTATTTCAGGGCTAGTGTTTACACCTCTGTGGCCAGGCCTGAGGTATTTTTCTGGACATCTCTTCACATCCCCTCTGCTCTTAAGTCCAGCAGTCATCCCACAGTAGCTCCCAGGTGTAGGATGAGTGTGAGGTGGGAGCAAGAGGAGGCAGGAGGAGAGCCTGGGAACAAGTATGAGTGTCTCCCTGCCTCACTTCTCAGGGTGATCACTTCTAAGGGCGCAGCTGTGACATTCCAGTGCTGGGGATGAAATTGCTTACCAGGGCCCGGAAATGTCACCATCTAGAAAGCCTGTTGATTGACTGAAGTTTGGTCTTGGCCTCTCTGTCAGCAGGAATGAAAAACTAGAATAGGGCAAGCCCAAATTGCTTAGTTCTATTTTAATGCTTTCTGTTCTAGGTGTTTACAGATGGACCTGACTTACAATGCTTTGACTTAAGATTCTTCAGTTTTATAACGGTATGAGAGCAATACACAGACAGATTAGGCTTGGAATATGAATCTGGATCTTCTCCCTGTGCAGTCCACATGCTCTGGCAAAGCTGGGAAGTTTCATCAGCCCTGCAACCACAGGGTAACAAGTGGCACTCTGGTGTGCTGTGCTGCCAAGCTGGGGTGTTCTCTGTATGTTAAGTGCAGTGAATGCATTTTCAACTAACAATATTTTCAATTTATGAGGGATTTATGGTACATAACAACATTGGAAACTGGGAGTACGATAGATTATTTCCTCTTTCTGAGTCCCCAACTTTTTCCTCAATCTCCCCTATTTTGTTATTCCCTTGATTTTCTTTTATTTTGTTCTTTAAACTATTTCCCTTAACATTTTATAATAAAGAACTGAATGTCCTCTTACAGTACCTACTGATATGCTTATTGAAGGGTTTTATCTTTCTTATTCTCAATTTTAAAAGTAGATAAGTAAAATGATTTATATATTCTTTCCTAAATATAATGAACACTTCTAAATTATACTGCTTATTTTTTTATCTAGATATAATCTTCAAGTATTCTCATTCTATGGCAAATGGGCCTCAGCTGAAAATGGTTTTGTGGCCCTCATCCCCTCTGTGGGGACACTTTAGCAATGTATGAAGCAGTGTATGTCATAGCTTGGCGAGGAGGTGCTATTGACAACAGGGTAAAGGCTAGGAATGGTGCTGAGCATCCCACCATGCCCAGGATGGCCCTGAACAACAAAGCATTACTCAGCCCCAAATGTCAGGTGTTCTACCACTGTGAAACATATTTTAGCCACTGACTATGAAAAGGACAAAGCAAGGTGGCAAAATGATCTTTGAGGTTGAATTTAAATGTATGATCGCTCAGTCTGGGTTTGCATCCTGGCTCCACCACCTACTAGTAGCGAGTCCTTCGATAAGTTCTTTAGCCTTGTTATGTCTCAGTTTCCCCAGCTGCAAAGATATAAAAAAAAGTGACAGACGCAAAGGACTTAGGAGAGTGCCTGGAACTTGTTATGCCTTGTGGCTTCTTCCCTATGCCCTTGGAGAGTGTGTGAATGTTAACAGGGAAGCTGACCTGGTATATTTTGTCACATGAATACAACATTATACCATTTGTTCAGGGTATACCTTGTTTATATTAGCCAAGATTCCATATCTGAACTATAGAAAACCCTCAAGCCAACATACACCAGAATTGTTCCTCATATGAATTCTTCCTCTGGAGTCCTAGAATTTGTTTTGGAGACTCATGATGCAGTGAGCCTTTGGGAAAGATTATCTACATTCATTCTATGCACTTTGCACTGGCTTATATAGAACATTTGGATAGAAAAGGCATGCTTAATAATGCAGATTTTAAAAGGACTCTAGTTTGCTAATTGTAGAGAAATAACAAAAACTATGAATTGACCTTATAGTCTTTTTCTGCATAAATGACACAGTGCATCAGGCTTGTGGAGACATAAAACACCTCTTGGCAGCTCTGTAGCACGCATAGCAGGCCTGCTTGACCATCTCATCCACATCCCCACCTGTCATACCCTCCCCTCCTCCATTTCAGTCACTGTCCAAAGCATAGGCCAATGAGGCCAACACAAAGGGCACAGATGCTATGTGGGCATCATGGCAAGGTTCCAGCCAGGGCTAGTATGATGGTCACAGTGTAAGTTTACTGGGCCAGGGTATGGCACCCAGTGACCTAATCAAACTCAGATGAAGGTGTTGTGGTGTTATGGTTTAGATCTAGAATGTTCCCCCAAACTCTCATGTGCTCACAGGTGGGGCTTCTGGGAGGTGGTTGGATCATGAGGGTGCCACATCCATGGATTAATCCACTAATGAGTTCAGTGGCTTAGTGTGCTGTTAGGAGGTTAGGGCCTGGCTAGGGGTGGCTCCCTGGGGCTGTAACCTGGAAGCATATACTGTATCTCCTCCTTTCTCTTGCATAGCTTCCTGGCCACCATGATCATGAGCAGCTGTCCTCTGCTTGGGCCCTTCCACCATGTCATTTCTGCCTTGGACCCAGAAGACCACAGACTGAAAACATGAGCCTTTCCTCCTTTAACTTGTGGGTGTCAGGTATTATGTCTATTTGATGAGGAAAGTGACTAAGACATGCAGCAAAGTGTTTTGTGCAGATGCACCTCTATACGCACATACTCATATAGAGCAATATATACAGATGCACCAATTCTCATGACAGTCTGACTGACATAACCACCCACAACAGGCCCCTGATGATGACAATGGCAGGCTGGGTGGGGTCCACACCATCCTCCCAGCTGGCCCCTGCCACTTGCTCTTCCTACCCAAACCCCCACAACACACTAATCTTGTGTAAAGACTTCATACTCTGGGCCTCCCAGAGTACAAGCCCTTAAACTCCTTTGAATATGACCAGAGTGACATAGGAGTGAAGAAAAAGGGACAGTAAAAGGCAGTGAAGTGTGTTTCTAGGGAACTAATTATGGTGGCTCAGCTTGATTGTGTCAACTCCATTGGCTTAAAAACTACCCGGGGGATTAGTGAGATAGAGTGCTGGTGTGGTTTAGTGGGTCATGAAGGTGTGAGCTTGCATTCTATATCTTGTCCTTTGCTCCCTCCTCTCTGGCACTGTTCTGCTCTGCTTCCCAGAAGCCATTAACTAAGCAGCTTTGCTCCACCACCCCTTCCTTCATGATGTTCCTTGGAGCCAGCTGAACATGTACTGAATCCTTTGAAACTGTGAGCCAGATTAAATTTCTTTAAGTCATGGGTTTTGGGTTTTAATTGCATCCAGCAACAGAAAAGCTGACTAATATACTAACTTTGCATTGGGGTGAATCTGGACCTGATGGGAAAGGAAGAAACAAGGACTGAAGTTAAAAAAGGAGAACTCGAGGAATGCCATAGTGGTCCTTCATAGTCATGGGCCCCAGCACAGGCAAGGGAAATTGTGTGTCACTTCCATGAGAAAATCGTGGACGAAGAGTCAATGCTGACACATTTGCCACTCACAGAGAAAGCAGACAATAAGTGTTGTTAATACTTTAAATTAAAGTCTCTGTGCCAAGGATTACAGAAAGGGATTTACAAGGCAGAAAATAATGGAGTGGCCTGCCTGGATTCAGAGTTTCATCTTAAATAGTAGGTCATTTCACCTCCACCTAACTGTATGAAGTAAGACCCTTATCACTCCTAGAAAGCCCTGCCCTCTGCTCCTGTTCTGCTCAATGTCTGATGGTGCTGGCCTGGGCATGGGGACACCACATGTATGTGGGCACGTGCCATAGTGCAGTGTGGTCTCATTTTTGACTGCTGATGCTCACTTTGCAGAGAATCAAATGTATGCCTTCTCCTCCATGGCCACTTTATTACATGGGTGAGATGAACCACACCAGGGTCCCTTCTTTCTCCAGAAAATGAATCAGGGACAATGGGGAGGGGTGTAACTTGGTGGCAGAGCACTTGCCTAGCATGCTCCAGGCCCTGATTTCGGTGTCCAGCACCACAAAACAAAACAAAAACAGAATCAGGGGCAAATAAGCTCCATGATTAAATCCAAATGAGGATCCAACTACTCCAAGAACCTTCAGGGACATCTGGTGTGTCACCATCATGTGGTGGCTGGTCTCTGAAAGGTTATTCTACCTGGCCATCATTTCTCATCTGCCCAAGCTCAACGGCACCACAATCCTCTACTGCCTTATTTCAGAAAGGTGGGTGCCTGCCACGGGTAGGGTCACCGCTGGCACTGAAGTGACACATTTGAACCAGGGGCCTGAGGACTGCAAAGCTGGTCAGCCAGATCTCCCCATGAGCAGCTACAGAAAGCACTGCTCATGCCTCAGCCACAGAGATGGCAGCTTAGCTGAGGACGTTGCCATAAATTGAGCTGTTTTGCAATGGAAATCTCATCCCATTGACCAACTCAGGTTCCTCTGCAATATTGATCACCCAGGTCCTTTCCTGAGAAAATGAACTGGCAGGAGGGTGAGGACTGAGGCTTTTCAGGGGAGACTTAATTTTGTACCTAATCAGATAAGGTGAAGGTTAAGAAGTCATTAATGAAAAATGATAATTTTCCTTGGGACTGGATTAATGAGCACTACAATCCCAAGGGAGATGTTAAAGTACTTGAAGAAAAGGAAATTACAGGAACCAATTGACTCTCTTTTTAGGTCTTATTTTTATTCAAAGAGCACTTCAGGTTAAAAATAGAACATAGAAATAAGAAAAGTCATTTATAAGAACCAGGAGAGATGATTTTCTGTTTCTTTTATTAGTCACTTCTGATTTCTAGTCTGCCATCTAAATTTCCTCACCACAAGCTCCATCTAGAAGGTGACAGGGGCTCTTCAGTGGACACAGAGCCTCTGTCCCCGGATCAGGACTTGTCACACTCATATGTGCATCTGTAGCTGTGAACTTGCCTTAATGAAGAGCCTTGGGTCTGGGGCAAGGGGCTTGAGATTCTACATTGTTAGTAAGTCCAGAGTGATGCTGAAGCTGACTTCAGGGCAGAGAGGAATGAAACCACCACGTGTTATGAGGGCTGTCTGTCCACTCTTTTACTAAAATATCCATTAGTTCTATTTATTCTTCAACCAGTCTAAGAGGAAGTCCTTGTTTTATGGGCAATTAACTAGACTTTGGGCTTTATTCATACCTCTCTTCCTACAGTGTTCTCATTGGGCATATCTAAGCACACGTAGCTCAGCCTGCCATTACAGGCTAAGCCACTGAATATTCATGGATGTTTCCTCTTCCAGAAAGTCCACCTGACCTGGATATGCTGGGACAAGTGGCCTGTGTATATATCCAAGAAACCATCCTATCTGCCATATGTCAGATGGTATGCAATGGCTATCTATGGCTCTGTAACAGTACCCCAAAACTTAACAACTTAGAATAACAATAGACATTAATTATCTCCCATGATTTCTGGAGGTCATGAATTCAAACTGACACACCTGAGCCATGGTGTTTGGCCGGGTCTCTGTGGAGGCAGTGGTGAAGATGTCTGCTAGGTAAGGTTTGACAGGGGCTGACAAACTGGGGCCATCTGTAGACAGTTGATTTCAATCCTCTCCTAAGTGCCTCTCTGGGACTGCTTGAATGTCCTCACATAGGAAAGTCTTGGCGTTGGCTTCCCCCATTATGACAGCAGAGATAGAAAAAAATACCAGGCAGAAGCCACAGTTTTTATGGATTCACCTCGGAAGTAACATAGCATCACTTATGCTGCTTAATTTAATAAAAGATAGTCTTTAAGTCCAGCCTACATTCAAAAGTTGGGGAAATTAGGTTCTACTTGTTACAGGGAAAACTATCAATGATATTGCAGGCAGGGGGGTACTGGGGATTGAACCAAGGGCCTTTGCATTGGGATACATACTCAGACCTATTTATTTATTTACAAGTTCTTACTAAATTGTTAAGGCACCCAGGTTGGGCTTAAACTCGTAATCTTCCTGTCTCAGCTTTCCAGAGTGCTGGGCTTACAGGTGTGTGCCATTGGGCCTGCGTAAAGACATTTTCAAAGTACTATCCTCAACAGATTGTACTTTCCAGAGATGGCTGTAACAATATTGCATATCTTTGATGGTTTTCAAGCCTGCAGCCAGGTGGACTAGAGTTTCCTCCTCTTGACCTTGGAGGGTAACTAACTTTCTTGGAGTCAGGAGAAGGTGGCGGAAGTAATGTATTATTATTAAGTCTAGATAATAAAAGGCAGCACTCTCTGCTCTATGAGCTGGAACATTCATTCTTGGAGCTCTGAACTATCTGCTAAGAAATCTTATTACCTTAAGGCTGCCAGGCCATGAGGATGAGAAGCCTACATGGGTAAATGGCTTCAGATGACAGCCCCAGTCGAGGTCCTGGCGAAAAGCTGACATCAATTTCCAGACCTGTGAACAAAGATATCCCTTCCTGATTCCTGCCCTCAGCATTCAGTCTTCCCACTGAGAACCAGGCATCCTAGCATTGCCCACTATGCTGTGGTCTGATTCCAGATTCCAGACCCATAAAAGCCATCAGCATAATGGAATAGTTGGTTTGAGCCATTGTGGGCAAATTTGTTACACAACATTTAGTAACTGAAACACAGTCTACATTATCGGTGTCTTTTATGGTCCCCCTCTCTCCCCAATTAGATTATTATATAGTAAGTCTATCAGAGCATTAGGTTATGTCTTATTTATTGTTAAAAAGTCAGAATCCAGTACAGTGCTTGGCATGTGATACACATGCTCAAAAAATGTTTGCTAAGTGAATAGAAGTTGGGGAAATATTTCAAGGAGAATTCTCTTTGACTGGAACTTCTGAGGGACACTGGTTTGAAGCCACACAACAGTTACTACTGTCACCCAACCAGCTGGTCACACCCCTCTCCCCAACCCTTGTGGAGCTTTTTGTTTATTTTTACTCTGACTTTCTTATGTCCTTCTAAATTCATACTGAAAGTCTTTTATTGGAGACTCTACTGCTTCACATAGACTTGCACACTTTGAACATAAATAAACAATAAAAAATGATCATAAAGGGAGTCATGACCTTAAAGCTAAAGACATGGTTAATGCAGATTCTGTTACAATCTCAGCCTCTTGAGTTGACTTAATATTCTCAATTCTAAATACCCAAATGTGTTCTAAAACCTTAGGTTTTTCTCAGTTACAGTCAGATGAATTTAATGCATTTAATCTTCACCTTAATAAGTTTATACAAAGGGGATTATCTGTTCATCATCACTTGGCCTACCTTTCTATATAAATGTAGAATATATGTGTGAAATGTGAGGAGATGATTCCTGAGTGCTCTGGATAAAGTGTCGTTGTTGCATTCTCAGAACGTTGTTCAGGTGGTCCAATGCCTTATTTGTTATTTTATTGGATTTAATAATAATGAAAGCCTCTACCTAATATTCATATGACCAATTTTATAACCAGCTCCACCTTTGACATTCCTGCTTAATCCCTCACCTGAAGTTCCCCTTTCCAGTCATATTTACCCTCCAGCTACAGAAAATTATCTAGAAACAGCAGTCAATTCTCATTACCTCATTATCATCTCATATTAAGTTTAACTTCACTAAATTTTACAAATGCTAATTAAATCTTAAAAGGCAAACAAAATGTCAATCAAAACTGATCTACAGTTGCTTGTCATCAGTTGCTTTTAAAAAATTCCCTCAAATTCAGAGTTTAAGTGCCCCAGTGCCTAGCCTGGTAGACACATTTCAGACGTGCTTGATTGAAGTTGAGGTGGGAAATTCTTCCCCAGAATTAAGTACATACTTTCAGGGAAACAAAGCTTAGTGATTCTTTATCCCTATCTTTGTACTGCTTTGTAATTATTACTGAGTCAGCTATAAGAATAATTTCAGTTGTAGTTAAAAAGAAAAAGGAAACAGAATCACCCCCAAATTAGAAAGATTACCAAGTTTAAAACCTGGTATGAATGACTACATGGCACTATGGATTAAAAACACTACAGAGAAAGCAGGGGTGAAGTGGGCCTTGACTTCACTGCCGATGACGCATCAAAGGATTTTCTCTAGCTGTGAGCACTCTGTGTGTGGGCGTAGGGCAGTGATGGTGAACTGTTTAGAGCTTTCAATTATACAAACAGCCCACTGTGGCGCACATATATGCCATAGGTTCACCACCCCTGTAGGGGAAGTTTGAGAAGCACAGTGATGTCAGTTTGCTCAGAGTCAAACAAATAATGATTGACTGGCACAACTGGACTTAAAATGTATACCTTCCACCATCCCATCCTAAAATAGTACCTTCTACCATCCCACCCTAAAATGCATCCCTTCTACCTCTGGCCATCCCTGCTCTCTCCTGGCTGCCCCCACAGATAGTGGGATATGCTTCCCGCCAACCATGGGCCCTGGGCTAAGCATGCTCCAGTTTGTCAGGGAAACACAAGCAATGGAGCCAAGTGGTTAGAACCAGTGCAGAAGGGGAGTGAGGGCAACCGTAGGCTCCTTCACCTGCCTGGTGAAGAGGTTAGAGTCCTCATCTCTTGCATTGATTGTGTGCAGTAACTCAGGCAGTATACAGAGGCAACAGGAGGGCTACTTTAAAGTCAGAAAGCTGAAAGATCAACACTTCCCAGCAGAGAGTGCAGAGGGCACCCAAAGCGCAAAACATCAAGAATTTAAAATGCATTTATTTTAATTCTACTCAAGGCACTCCCAGCTAACCTGGAAGATCAATCTGAAAATACCTAGTGTTAAAGTAAGAAGCAATAGTATTTTCAGGGGATAGGGAGAGAAGGCAGCATAAAATGTCCTACTGGCACATCATAAAAAAATCTTTATTTTTTTTCATTTTGTAATATTCATAAAATTTGGACAAAACCCAATAAAGCACATAAGTACCCCCATCTCCGTAAGTCAAATATGAATTCACTTAAAACAACAGTAACAAAAATGCTTGCAATTAGCTACTTGGTTAAAACAATAGCTATCATTCATCACTTAGATTTTCAAGATTCATAGATGCAGAAAAAAATTATTAAAAAAGAAATGGAAAAAAGTATATGTGTTCAAAAGAAAACAATTTGGTGCTGATTGATTTAAATAAAGAACTCTTTCCCAAGTAGTTATGTAAGGCACAATAAAACAATATGAATTCCATCAATTCATAATTTGTAGCAATTCGAGCAGAAGCCAGGATGAAATGCATAGCTGCTCAACAGGAAAGAATTATTAATAATCAGATGACACAATGTCATCAGAACCACTGGTGGGGCACATGAGTAAAGTAGGTGACTCACATCCTAGGGAATCCTCGAAACTATCATCATGACCTCCTGGGAATTACTGGGAAAGCACATCACAATAGGGGAGGCTGGCCTTGCCCAGGAAAGAGAAATGTAAAGCAAAGGGAGAAAGCTGAGGTGCCATAAATGAACTTGAAACCCAGTGACCTGTGGTCAGATCCTGCTGTGGTGGCAGTGCCCTAATGTGGTACTCCCCTAAAAGACCCCTAAGCACAGACTCTAATGTGGTGCATTTCTCTGCCAATAGAAATGTGACCTATGGAAGGAGTTCTTTCCCTCCAGAACCCTCTGGAGAAGAGCTGTGCAGAAAGCCACAACCAGAAACAACAAAACTGAGCTGGGCATGGTGGCATACATGTATAATCTCAGCTACTCTGAAAGCTGAGCCAGGAGGGTAGCAAGTTTTAGGTCAGTCTAGGTAACCTTCTGAGACTTTCTCAGGTAGTAATGAATAAATGAAAGAGCCTCAAAGATCTGCTGCCTCAGCAAGGAGGATTCCAGAACTGCTTCAGTAAGCAGCAAGAACAATAGGACGATAAGTGTATGTGAAGTGAAGGGGAGTATCTTGAGGGGAAATAATGGCAATGTGTCTTTTATTGTAATAAAAATTTTAAATTAAAACCACACCTCATAAGTCCTCATTTGTCTGCCTGACCCCTAGAACAATATGAGTTATTAGGTATCAACAAATGCTTGATGAATGAATGAAGTCAATCAAGGCACACATACAAGTGCTGAGTCAGACATCAGATGAACCCCAAGGCTATATGTGGCTATTTTGCAGGGAGCAAGGCAAGAGGCTGGACACTGTAGTTCAGGCAAGAAATGATGGAGCCCCATATGGGTAAATCTGCGCTGGGGTTCTTGTGCAATCCTAGGGAGGCAGAAGCCAGACTCAGCCCAACCAGCCTGGGCCTGCACTTCACTGACTGCTGAGCACAGTGCCTGAGTGGAATCACTTCTCTGTCTCCTCTGTGCCTCCCTACATGTACATTGCCAGCCCTCTGTCCATGCTGTTTCTGGATCACCAAGTCTCAGAGGAGGCGCTACAGCCCTGCAGGACTGTGTTTGGTGCCTAGAGGAGCCATTAGAACATCGCCTGAGAAAGTGCCTGAACATAGTTCCTTTAGAACTACGGTCTTTCCTGCCTTTCCAGCCTGCCCTACCAGAGGAAATGAGGCCAACAGGGCCATCCTGGTTGCCAACTGCCAGTCCACTCCCATCCAGTCTGATACTCAGTTTCTTTTTTAGTGAAGCTACCAACAATGCTCTTCATGTAACACTTCAAACACTGAATTAAACCCCACAAAGGGACTATCTAGATGCTACTTATTCCTGCAAATTAGAGTGCATTTGTAATCCGCATTATTAAATGTGTCTTCATAACTTGGCAAAATGCACTAATTATTTACTTTATGATTCCATTCCTACATAACCCAGAGCATTGATTTCTAACCTGTTGCTTGGTGTAAATGCTTTCATAGAATTAGCTTCCCACCTATGTGGGGGTTGAAAATGTTTCCACACTGTATTGGGAGTATTTATGCAGAATCTCAAGCTCCTTAGGTCACAGTTCAGTCCCTGTCTTTGATTTCCACAGCCCTCAACTCTCAGGGCACACATTCATGTGAGCAATGTAGGGCTCAGCTCCCCAGTACCACACCACAGAGTCTCAGTTGTTCACTATGAGTGTTCCTCAGGTCTGTCTTTCTTGGATATATTATAAGCAAAAACCATATCTCAAAAATGATGTGATGATGGCATCACAATAGACCTATAGGTTAATTGAAGTATTATTAGCACAGAAATAAACCCACACAGCTATGGCCTATTTTATTTTGATTAGGTTCCTCAAACCATTCAATGTGGAAAACATAATCCTCAAAATATGGTGTTTAAACAACTAGATATTCATAGACAAAAGGTAGAATTTGGATTTCTACCTCACACTGTATTTTTTAAAAAGCTAACTCAAAGTGTATGAAACCCCATAATGTGAAAGTTAAAACAACAAGTCTGAAAAGAGAAAATAGGAATAACTCTTCACAATATTGGATTTGGCAGTCATGTCTTAGACATGATACTCAACACAAAGAGCCAAAAAAAATAAAATAGATAAATTTAAATCAAAATTTAAAAGTTTGATGGATCAAAAAAGCACTCAAGAAAATGAACACAACTCCCAGAATGGGAGCAAATACTTATAAATCATATATCTAATAAAGACCTGGAATATACTATAAAGAATACATATGGAAGATTTATAATTCATAACAAAAGGACAAGCTACACAGTTCAAACACTAGCAAAGAACAAGAAAAATATCCAAATGCTTAAAAGTCATGTGAAAGTATGCTGAAAGTTATTGTCATTGAGGAAAATGCAAATAAAAATCACTAGGAATCACCACTTCATAGCCACCAGGATGGTAATAATTTCAAAATGCAAAAATAAAATGTTGACCTCATACTTTGTGGGTGGGCATATAAAATGGTATCATCACTGTAGAAAACTCTTTGTCCCTAGAGTCAAATACAGAATTACCACATGAAGAAACAAGAAAAAAAATATTATAACAAGCTCATTTTAAACCTCAAATCCAGCACATACCTGAAATACTGAGATCTTTGAACAGTGAAGGGGATCACTCATCAGATCCACCTAGTAGAATGTCTCCCTCACTCTCAAAAACAAAACAAAACCCAAGGTTCCTGTAGGTAACTCAAACTCTCAAAGTCCCAATGTACAATCACCAAACTACTATAATTTCTCCATTCTAGGCAGATCCACTCACTCCTTTATTGTTAATACAGCATAGCCTCTCAACCTACACCCTAACTGGGGAGAGGGGACACAACTCTGTTCATCCCAAGTTCTGATCACAGACCCTCCTAGGAAGGGCTGCCAATATTTCCCAGCTCAGAGCTGGAAGCTGGGCTCAGACATACTGCCCTGTCTCCGCTGCTCCTTGTCCAGTTGACAAAGATTAAAGAAAACAAACAAAAAACACCATTCAGCGACAGCCAAATTAGGGAGGCTGCCAAGAGCTCCCTCCTCCTGACTTGACAGGGCTCCTTCATAGTCCCACAAAGAAGATTGTAACATTTATAGAGACAAATACAAGTTGGTGATGTCTCTGTTTCAAAAACAGTTCTGACCCCATGCTGGGGTTGTGGGTTGGGTGGGCATAAATTAATGAGCAACTGAAGCAATGGGCTGGTGCCCTCAGAGGAAGATCAGCCACACCCTGAGGCTCTCTGGTCCTCACTAAACATCTGCCAGCAAACTCTCTCTCAGGTGCAGAGGGCCAAGAACCTCAGCAACTCCTTCTCCAACTCTCAGACTCCATTCATCAGCACGGAGACAGTGTCCACCAGCCGTCCCTTCCCCACTTAGTCCCTGGTGGTACTCGAAGGCTGCTCAGACAGCGTCTGGCCCAACACTCTCCCAACTTCCCAGACCTCTGTCTCCCTTTCTACTCTGAGGGCCTCCTCCTAGCTTGCCTTCCTCATTCTGATTGGCTCACCTCTTCTCTCCTGCTGACACTGACCTCATGTGGCACTTGTTCTTCATGGTCAGGTTTTCCTATCCTTGTCATACTTTCCTTTGAGCTGTGTCCTCCCCTGGGCCTGACTTGGCCAAGAAAGATGATCACACAGAACAAGGCATGCTTAGGAAGAGACTGAGTGAGCCCAGGAGTGGGGGCACAAAGGGATAGAAGATGGTCATCCTACTTGGAAGCCAAATTGAGACTGGAAAGTGTAACTTCAGTATAGAAATGCCTTCATTATCCCTGGCCCAGCACTTACAGTCTGGTACATGGTAACAGCTGGTGCTCAGCATATGTCTTGTGAACTGAACTGAAAGGCAGTCCATTGTTTGAGCTTTCAAAAACATTCAGGTAGGTGATGTATTAGCAAGGGCTGCTGCAGAGATGGTTCTTCAAACCCCATTGCAAGGTTGCAATTGCCTTTCCCAGCACACCGGAGGGTCTTCTGCAACACCCAGTAATGACTGATGTCTTGGACCAGCTGGTGCCATTGCTTCTGGTAAGAGAACCACTTGCTCAGGGTGGTCAAGTGGCCTGCACAAGATTATTCTTATCTGGACCTTATCCACAGAGGCAGTGTAAACAGCACTGGGCTGGAAAATAGTCAACAATCAGCTGGAGAGCAGGGTTAGGAAAAAAGCCCTGATTTACAGCCTTGCCAATTTCCATGGTATAAATGTGCCCACTGAAGTCGATGACCAGCTATCAGTATGAAATCACTAAATGGGAACTTGGGAAGAAAATGTACAGTACACACTGTCAAATAGCATTTCTACCAATCAGAGAAAAGAGCTATCAATAACCCGGAGAGTCAACTTCCTAGGAAGTAATGCATCTTTAGTGTTATCTTTGTTTTATCAGCTGGCTTACTACATGTTTATAATGTCTGTTTTTGATAACTGACTTAGAAAACCCTTGACATTTTATCACCTGGCTCTGGTAAGTGGCCCAAGCTGACTAGCACACTCCGGGATGTGAGTCCAACTGGGCCAGGTGCCAGAGCTGGAGAAGCCTTGGTTCTTCTCAGTAGCAGACAGGAAGGCAGTGAGAGCTGGCAGCTGCTGGTGGCCAGGTTTTGTGGAGAAGCAAAGAAACAGGACAGTCTGTCTGCATGGAGCACGCACGTGGTGCAGAGTATCTGCCAGTGATCCAATCTCTGAGGCCAAGGGTGCTGCAGCTCAACCCTGGGCCTTTGGCTGGGCTCGCTTGGCCCATGCTGCCAAGCGTCCTGGCCCAACTGCCTCCCCCTTTCTCTCTCACCCAAAGGCTGGCTAAACACCTGCTCTTTCTGAAGATGCCCCTGCCCTGATGCCCAGGCTACAGTTACTTTTTTTCCCTCTGAAATTTTACAACACTTAATGAGGTCTAATCAAAATACACGGCAAATGTTTAAATTAAAAAAAAATTCACAGTAAAAGACATTGCCATTAATGCCCTCAAAATACTCCCTCTTGCTTTGAGCACACTTATCCCATCGTTCTTGCCACTTTTTAAAGCAGAGGAGGGATTTCACTAGGTCCTGAGGTGCATACTCCACTTTGGATGGCTCCCATCCTTACAGAACTCTGCGTTAGCCTTCTCCAGATGACCTCATTCTTCCTTCTGAGGTTATATGACTGCTGCTGGTCACTCTTCCACACATGGTCCTTCCAACTCTTGGACACAACTCGGGTGCCCCCCAGGCCTAAGACTTCTAAAAAGGGAGTACAGAACATTAGTGGACAGCTGCTCTACTCGTGCTTTCCAGATCATATAGCTATTCTGGGATGGGAGAACGGTGGAGTATACTTCCTCCCTCCTTCTCTCCCTCCGTCCCTCCCTTCTTTCTTTTTTTGTGGTACTGGGGGATTGAATCCAATATACCTTGTAATGAAACACTGGACTGACCAAACCATTTCTAGAATTTTTTTTCCTTCAAAACCAACTGGGAGCCGGGCATGGTGGTGCGGGGCTATAATCCCAGGACTCGAAAGGCTCAGGCAGGAGGATCACTGAAAGTTTGAGGCCAGCTTGGGCTACATAGTGAGTTCAAGGCCAGCCTGAAATGTATAGTGAGACCCTAGCTCAGAAAACCAAAAAACAAACAAACAACCCCCCAAAAAAACCCCACCAAAAATATCAATTGGGAAAGTGAGAATACTTTCAAATAGTATCTCCCTCCTTCTTGGAGTTCTGCTGGGATAGGACCAGAGAGGAGACATCTCAAGATGTGTAAACATTTCCCATCTCCTACCTGGGACTCAAATAAAGTGAAATAGAAGAAAACACAAAAACTTATTTTGCCACTCATACTCCCTCTGCTTCTGAGCTGGTTTTATGAAAGCTATTTGTCCCTCATTTCAAATTCTGTTATTTAAATTCTATCTCCAGTATGTTGAAATGAAAACCCATAGTTAATACAGCCATCTTCAAATATTTTTGATTGTTTAAAAATTAATAAATATACACCACTAGCATATGAATTTTATAAATGTAAAATTTGTATTTTATATAATTTATAAAATATATAAAATTATTGAAGCCTAATCAGAGAAATAGATATGATAAAAAACAAAACAAACAAAAAACATATATAGGAGCCCTAAGATTTTCTTTCTATAACAGAGGGTTTGCCTTGCTTACCTCCGAAGAACACCCACCCACCCGCCTTGAAGACTGCACATAATTGCCTTATCAAGTTACAGAAGGCCAAAGTCAAACTTACAGCCTCATTTGAAAGCCAGTAACATAAGTCACAAGTGAAACTTGACTCTTCCAAAAACAAATGGGCTCCTTGGCTGAGAATTATTTATAAACCATTCCAACAACTAGGACATTTTGCTTTAAACCAGGCATCTACTGTACAGGTAAGTATCACATCTGTATTCCTAAGTTTGCTGTTTTGTTACTGCACATATTTGAAACTTGGAGCACTCGAGTTCTTTTTTTTAAATGTAAAGTTATTTCTCATATCAAGGGTCACAGAGTCATAGCAAAAGAATACATATTACGTATACTATACACAGATGTACACATACTTAAGATATAGAAATAGACTGTTACAATCAACAAGACAGGCAACAACATGATTATATACTTTCTAAGAATTTAAAAATCCAATGGGTGTGGTGGCACATCCCTGTGATCCCAGCACTGGGGAGGCTGAGGCAGGAGGATCACAAAGAATTTGAGGCCAACCTGTGCTACATAACAAGACTCTGTCAAAAAACCAAAAAAAAAAAAAAAAAAAAGAACTTAAAACCCAATGTCCTTATTTATTAGTTCCTTTGACTGATCCAGCTTTGTAAGATGAAACTGTTCAAATATTGAATATGCTACAAACTACCAGGTATACCAACTACATAGATTGTGATACTACTGGATAAACTGAGCTAATTAATGTATAGATCATCAGGTCTCAATACCAAAACTCTTTTCTGCTAAATAAAAGGTGTTGCCACTTAGAGTTACTTTTATAATAGGCACTGTGTGAACAGGTTCATCTCACTAGGAATTGGGCAAGTGTCACAATGGGAAAAAAAAACCCAGTACATTTGGGCTGAACTGGGCAGATATCTTGCTTGATATGTCACAATGAAAAATCCAGGAGTGCGTGGGACAGGAGAACAACTTCCTGGGTGAGATGACTTCATCTTATATACTTTTTCATGCAAAAGCAAGTAGAAAGAGAAAAGATTTATTGCCTCTTTTTTGGCCAATCAGGGAGGTTGTCCATAAACAGATTAGAACACTGTACCATGGGTGGACAGTGCCTCACTGGTTCGTGTCCCTCTCATCACCTGGTAGAGCTCCCTTTAAGTCTGAAGGACAAGGTTCCATTTGATTGTGCCTGGTGGGCTGCTCTGTTTGAAGAGATGAATCAATGCCAGCTGGAAATGCAGATGAAAGCAATGTAGGAAGGAGCCCAGTCTCCAATGTGCTGGAGGGCTTTCCGTGTGGTAACCGTGGCTGGACCTGCAGGGCAGCTGTCTCCACCTGGGAATCTCCATTTGGTCCATCACCTTCCTCCATGTCCATTGCCACCAGCCCCACTTCACTTGCTCAGGTTCCTGACTCCACAAGGTAGGAAAAAGGTTCTGGTGCTTGGCCTTGGCATAAAAGCAAGGCATTTTATCTCTATAGTTTCCTGTTTCTCATAGGATCAGTAAAATAAATCCAGGGGTGGGAGATCAGAAGAGAGGAAAGGGAAAGGAGAGAGAAATACCTGTGGCACTTATGTATGTCATTTATCAGTGAACTGAACTAATTTTGGACTTCACTGCCACAGTGAAAGAAGGAAAGGCTTAGAAAGCAGGCTGGTTAGTGTCCTGCAGCTACTGTTACAGAATCCTTCAAACTTGGGGGCTAAATACCAGAAATGTACTGCCTCTTGGCTTTGGGGTCCAGAAGTCTAAGATAGAGGGCCTGAGGGAGGATCTGTGTCGTTCTCCTGGCTTCTGGTAGCCACAGTATTTTTGCTGGTAGGTGACATTCTCCTGTGTCTTCAGACCAGCTTGCTCTATGTGTGTCTTTATCTCTGTTTGTTTCTCCTCTTTATAAGCATACCAGCTGCATTAGATGAGGGCCTACCCTAATGACCTCATCTTAACTTGATCACCTACAAAGACCCTTGTTGTAAACAAGGCCATGTTCATAGGCACAGCATTTAGATTGTGACATCTTCTTGAGGGAGGAGACACTGCAGCCCATAATGCTGAGTATACAGCTCTGGTGGCCTTTCTCTCAGTTCCTCTTCATAGAATTGCTGCAATATTTGTGATGAGAGTTGACTGTCTCTGTCACTCCACACCCGGCTCAGAAGAGGCAGTCAATGGACCAAACACTGGTTTTGAAAGAATGTCATTGGACTTTATAGTTTTTTTTTTCTACTCCCTCCCATATGACATTCCCTATTTAGTTCTTTTTTGATGTTTGGGCTTTATTTTTTTTCCAGTTTATAAAATACATGGTCCTTGCATAAAAGAAGACATACAGAAAATATAAACAATTTTTAAAAATCATTTCTAATTATAATTCCTAATAATATTATTTTGATAAATTTACTTCCAAACTATATGTATAAAATTGGTATTAGATTATACCAAGAGTTTTGCATTATGCTATTTTTAGTTAATATTATACTTACGGGTATAATGTGGTTCAAGGAAAGAATGACCCAGCTGGCTATTTTTCTATAAAAGATTACATGTGAATAGGTTGTTTTTTTTTTCCAAAAAACAAATTAAGAATTTCTCAAGGCACATTTTGTACAGTGTTGCTCAGGGAAAGACAAAAATAAATCTTGATGTGAGCTGATGTTCACATTGCTGGGAATTCCTGAGGGGTGAAGGCATTGAAGCCCTTCCGGTGACAGTGCCCCCAGCTCCAAGGCACTGCTGGACACCACTATATGCATGCCACTTTCCTCCAGGTAGGGGGCTGCAGTTTGACTGTGTCTCTCAAAACTTCAGGAGTGAGAGTCTCCATATTCATACATTAATGATATTCAGAGGTCACTGGGATTAGATGAGCTCATGAAGGACGATGGGTTTCCCAAAGTAGCAATAAAAAATGGGCTAGGGATGTTGCTCAGTGCAATGGCCCTGACTTCAATCCCCATTACTGAGAGTGAGAGTGAGAGAGAGAGAGAGAGAGCGAGAGAGAGAGAGAGCGAGAGAGAGAGAGAAAGTCCAACTTGAGCATGCTTGCTCTGTTGCACCATGTGATACTGCTTCCCATGTCATGATGCACATGATGCAGTGAGAAGGCTTCACCAGTTGTTGATGCCATGCTCTTGGGCTTCCAGTCTCCAGGACAGTGAGTCAAATAAACCTTTATAAATTTCCAAGCCTATGGTACTCAATTATAGCAACAGAAAATAGACTAAGACAAAGGTCATGACAGCACTTGACAAGTCCATCTCCTCTTGATGCCTGGCTGCCTGCACATACCTGGTTGGCCCCTGGGGGATGCCAGCATATGATGTTTACTCTGATGAGAACATCTTTCCTCATCCTGGCAACATGTCATGGCCTCCTCATTCTTTCACACCTGGCTGGCTTCTGATGCTGCTTCAGTGGGAAATTGGCCCCCAGCCACACAATGGGGTGGACTATCCCCTCCTCTGCACTCCAGACGCCACTAGTTCAGCTGTATCTCACTGCCCTTGCATGGTCTGGGTCCGTAAGTCTCTCCACTGGACTGGGTGCATGAAGGAGACTGGCTTCAGCCCCTTCTTTATCTCTGTATTCCTGTGCCCACCTGGGGCCTGCCCCTAGGGATGAACTTATAAGCAGGGTTGCTAAAGAACACCTGCTGAGCTGTGGTGAGTGTTCTGTGGGTCACCAGGGGCTGAGACAGTGATGAGGATGCTGAACCAGATCCTGGGAGATGTTTGCTCAATTAACATCAGCCATGGGTGCTAAGATAAAAACCCATGAAGCATACTATATTTATCTTAAAATGTAGTATGAGAAATGGATTCTGAAACCTCAGCTCTCCTGCTTACTTACTGTGTGGTCTTAGGCTTGTCACCAAAGCACTCTGAGCCTCCATTAACTGCTCCACAAAATGAGGAATTTCCAGGGCTGGGAATTTAGCTCAGTGGTTCCACTGCCTGCCTCGCAAGTGCAAGGTCCTGAGTTGGATCCCCAGTACCAAAAAAAAAAAAAGAGGAATTTCCTGTGCAGAGTGAGTGTGTGCTGCCTAAATGGTCAACACCTGGTAAACTATTCACCTATGCAATAATTAGAACTGAAAATGGCTACTGATTCTGACCACATGTCTGCATAGCCCTGTAGTGTCCCTATAGTGGCACTAGGCTTGCGAGCCTGTCACTTAAGTACCATTGCCAGTTAGACTCTGGGTTGCCCCTCGGCCAGGGCTGGGTCATGCTGAAGGGAGAGGCTCTGCAGTCAAAGCCTTCTTGGTCCCAGCCAATGCTCCGTCAACTTCTGTGTGATCCTTCATCACAAACTGCATGTACTTTAAATATTTATAAAGCACTTTCATCCACAGCATTTCATTCTGCCTTTTCAGCCAGCCATCGTGATGGGTCCTGTAATTTGGACTTGGGGTTTCTGTGGCTTGCCTACAGTGCAACAGCCAGCTGGTAAGCAGGTGGGCAGGACGTCATAGTCTGCATCCCATTACCTCAAATTCTGACCCCCACCAATGTGGCCTTGCCCATGAAAGATACTCCATGGAGCTGTGAATCAGATAGCTGTGTGAACTGTGCAACAGGGGCAGAAACACCAGGCGTCGGGCGGGCTCATGCTCCCAGAATGGGTGGACAGCAGTGGTGAATTTAGAAGCAAGGCACCAGAGCTGGAGGTCAGGGCCGGGCAATCTCCACTTGTCTTGTTTATCTGTCCTTTCCAGAATATTACTGTCATCTGTAGCCCTTCCTAGGCCCTACTTTTCTTTTTGTTTGTTTGTTTAAACTTGACATTAAAAATATCTCCTAATCTTTCTGTTTTTGTTTTTTTAAATTCACGACATTAAAAGAGAAAAACTCTGCCATCTTTTCCTAGAGATTAATGTGCACACCTGCACAGTAGGAAGGTAATAAAATTCAACCCTCCACTCTACTTACAACTGTCTTCCTTTTTTCACCTTATAGTAGCTTGCTCCATCCTTGCCCTCCTCACTAGGCAGCTTAAGCCCACCTGACTGGGCAGTTCCTGTCTGCAAAAAACCAAAATCAAAAATAAGACAAACAACCCCTACAAGACACCACATCAATTAAGTTTTCAAATTCTTACTCATTAGATCGATCCTCGCCACTAGACTAACATTGTCTTTCCTGTGCTTTGTCTCTGTTTGTCATTGATATCAGTATAGCCTTTGGTACTTAGGCTCCGTCATGCCAGAGCTGGTGACTTTGCTTGCACTCATGTGTTATAGCACCAAGCTCTGATCACACACTTAATGTAGGAAGGGACGATGACATAGCTGTTAGTGAAACATGACCAGGGTGATGCACAGATCTGCATCTCAAGGAAATCATTTATTCTGCCCTTTTTCTTAGAAAATCAGCTGCAAGTGATGAATACTGCTGATTTTCAGTGATTCATATGCTAAAAGACACAATTAAACCCCACAAACAGTTTTTATCTGAACTCAGAAAAGGAGGAGAGTTAAACAGAATGGAACATTGAAACCCCACAGGTCTCTCCTCTTCAAGCTGTTGACTAGCATGACCTGGAGCCTGTGGAATCACAGGACCAAGAAAGCTTCCTAAACCTTCTTTTTACATGGCTTTGGTAGCTGTGAAACTGTGGGACTGTGTGATTCAAAAGTTAATTACTCCCCTAGGTTCTGTTGTAAATTTGATGGTTGGAGTGTGTTTGCCTC
>NW_004624855.1:2027160-2088093 GCF_000247695.1 Heterocephalus glaber | reverse complement strand
AAGTTGATGAGTGTGGCAATGAAGGTGTTTAACAATAGGGATCCTTTTGAGGATAGAATGGCTAAAAAGATAAGAAGGGTGAACATTGCAGCCTTGACAGATGGAAGTTTTATCCGAAAGGAATACAGAGAAAATAAAAAAAAAGATAAAAGTTAAATATGGCCCTTGTTAGAAAAAGATCAATGTACATATTGCAAAGAAAAGGGCCATTACAAGAGGGATTATAAAAAGTTAAAAAGAAAGAGAGAAAAGGAGACTAAAAAAAAAAAAAAAGAGAGAGATAGAATTCTCTTGGTAGACAAAGAAGATTGACGAGGCCAAGGTGGGGATCTCCAAACACATCCACTGACTCCAGAAAGCCGGCATCCTAGTCCCTTGCCAGTCAGCCTGGAATACACCCCTGCTTCCTGTAAGGAAGCCTGGCACCTCGGACTTCAGACCAGTACAGGAGTTGCGGGAAGTAAACAGCCTGGTGGAGACCATTCACCCACCAGTGCCAAACCTCTATACTCTGTTAAGTCTCATCCCTCCCGGTCATATGCGGTACTCAGTATTAGACCTTAAAGATACATTTTTCAGCCTGCCTGTAGCTCCTGTGAGCCAGCCTCTCTTTGCCTTCGAATGGACTGACCTAAAGACTGGACTCACTGGACAGCTGACATGGACCCGGCTGCCGCAGGGATTCAAAAACTCCCCCACTCTGTTCCGGGAAGCTCTCAACAAAGATCTGCAAGAGGTAAGAAAAATGTTTCCCCAGGTGACTATTCTTCAGTATGTTGATGACCTCCTGGTGGCGACTTCAAACGATAAGGAATGCATTGCAGCCACCGAGGGCCTCCTGAAAGCCCTCCAGGAACTGGGATATTGGGTGTCCTGGAAGAAAGCTCAACTCTGCCAGACCAAGGTAACTTACTTGGGCTATATTCTTGAAAAGGGAAAAAGGAGGCTGGCAGAATCGAGAGTATCTGCAATTCTCCAGATTCTGAAGCCAGGTTCAAAGAAACAGGTACAAGAGTTCCTAGGGACAGTTGGCTATTGCAGAATTTGGATTCCTGGCTTTGCTGAGATTGCCAAACTGCTGCATGAGGCCACTGCGGGAGGAAATACACCCCTCCAATGGATTGAGGCTTGCCAGCAGGCATTTCAATTGCTTAAGACTACACTTACATTGGCACCAGCCCTGGCATTGCCAGACTTAAACAAGCCCTTTACCCTGTATGTGGCAAAAAAAAAAAAAAAAATGGGGTAACTAAGGGAGTGATTACTCAGCTTTTGGGCCATGGAAACGGCCTGTGACATACTTCTCAAAGAAGCTCAACCCAGTGGCCTGAGGGTGGCCTACTTGTTTGAGGACAATAACAACAACAGCTGCTTTAACCCGAGAGGCTGACAAATTGACCTTTGGACAGGATTTGACTTTAAAAAATAAGACTGAGATATTGGCATTGCTACAAGCAATCTGGTTACCTCGAGAGGTCACCATCATCCACTGCCGTGGGCACCAAAAGGGGCTTAGCCCCGAAATAATTGGTAATAATGCTGCTGACCAGGCAGCCAAACAAGCTGCCCAAAAATCAGTGGGGAAACAAATGGTTCTACTCCCCACACTGGTGCTCCCAGAAAGACCGGAATACACAGATAAAGAAATAAAAAAAATGAACAGAAAATGTTGGACTCAAGGAGAGCATGGATGGTGGACGACTAAAGAGGGAAAGATGGTGCTTCCAGCCGCTGTGGCAGATACGTTGCTGCGAGAACTACGAGTCCACTCACCTCGGCGAGAAAAGGATGATGGCTGCCCTGCAACCTCATTTCGTCAGCGAGAGATTAGCTCAAAAGTCCCAGGGCATGGTGAGACGATGCCCCACCTGCCTCAAGGTAAATGCTAATCGGGTAACCGGGCCCCCTGGGGTCCGACAAGGAGGACTAACTCCAGGAGAACATTGGGAATTGGACTTTACTGAAATGAAGCCTGGCATGTATGGGTACAAATACCTGCTAGTTTTTGTAGATACGTTTTCAGGATATGTAGAAGCATACCGCACTAAGAAGGAGACAGCAGAAGTAACCGTCAAAAAGCTTTTGACAGAAATAGTTCCCCGTTTCGGTTTGCCCTTGGCTCTGGGGTCCGACAATGGTCCGGCCTTCACGGCCAAGATATCTAAATTAATTAGTAATATCCTTGGAATAAAGTGGAACCTACACTGTGCCTATAGGCCTCAAAGTTCAGGACAGGTAGAAAGAACAAATAGGACTTTAAAGGAGATTCTGACTAAATTATGCTTGGAGACTGACCTAGGTTGGGTAGAGCTTCTCCCTTTTGCCCTCCTCCAAATAAGGTGTACTCCCAAGCCTCCCCTCAATCTGTCCCCCTTCCAGATTATTTATGGGTGATCTCCCCCAATCATTCCATTAATAGATGTAGAATTAAAGGAAAAGTTTTCCCACCTTCGGCTCCTTAAATCCTTAAAGGCAGTTCATCAGCTTCAGTCAGAGCTACATGAGACATTATGAAAGAAAATGACTAGTCCAAATGATAAACCTTTATAACCTTTACCCTATAAGCCGGGAGATTTGGTTTTTATTCGCAGGTTTGATTCCAAGACCCTGGAACCTCGTTGGAAAGGGCCGGTTCCTGTTGTCCTGTCAACTCCCTTGGTGGTAAGGGTGGCTGGACATTCTGCCTGGATACATCGCAACCATCTAAAACCAGGACCCCCCGCGGACATCAAAAAGGACAAATGGAAGATTATCAGCCAACCGGGCGACCAAAAGCTAAGATTGGAGCAGGTTGGATATGCTTTGCCTTCATGATAATATTTTCTAAGACATTGACAGTATTGCCCTCAGGAGAGTTAGATCACACAAAAAATATATGGATTCAATTGGCAAACTCGCTTAATCTATCTGAATTCTGTTTAAATGTTGATGTAAATTTCCATTATGTATTAGGAAGTTGTCTTATCCCGGTATGCACCCCTTTAGAGTCAATACAGCCTTATACTCTGTTTAAAGATATTCCAAAAAAAAAAAACCTTACTTATATAGATAGTTATAATTGGGACCTGTCACATGTCATAAGCCTAAAAATGCTGTCAAATTGTATACGCCTAAAGTGATCATGTCAAATAAGACTGAATGTGCTGTATATGAGAATTGTACAACTAAATGTTTAAAGATCAAACGGTTAAAAGAAATGTCCTGCCGTGTAGAACAAAAAAAAAAATTGTATATAACAACTGCCATATTTCCTTGCCAATGGGATGGTTCTATACCTGTGAAAGAGATAAAACAATTAGAAGATCTGGCTCAAAAAGTACATGATAAAGATGGCGGGGACTTATTCAAATGGTTGACTTCATGGTTACCCAATCTATAATGGTTGAAACAACTATTTCTTGCCATTATAATCATATGTATTTGCTTATTATTATCATGCTGTTGTATACAATGGATGCGTAAGATTACTTAGATTACAAAAAATCAGTGGGGAATGTGGGACTGTGTGATTCAAAAGTTAATTACTCCCCTAGGTTCTGTTGTAAATTTGATGGTTGGAGTGTGTTTGCCTCGGGACAATGGACAATCAGTAATAGGGCGAGATTACTCAGCCATCTGTTTGCCCTAAATCCAAATGTCCCAGGGCCCAGTATCTATAGGACAATCTGTAAACAGGGTGGTCGTAACTATTAGTCAGGATGTCTGCTGACCATCAGCATGTGACAGTGAGCCACTAACCTTTGTTCTTTTTTTCCATAAATCCACATGTTAACCCCCCCCTCAACCCCCTATAAAACAGCCTCGGACTCTGAGCCAGTTGCCTCTCTAAGCTATTTTGCTTCGGGAGTGCCGTCTGGCCAGACTAATAAAGGTCTGTTTTCCCAACATGGCCGGTGTGTTCCTTCCCGGGTGGTCTTTGCTGTAGTCAGCTCCTTGGAGCATTTGGTAAGGCCTTGGTCTTACATTCTGGAGGCACCGCTGGGATCCCTGGGTGTGCTTCACTATAGTCAGCTCCTCGGAGCGTTTGGTAAGGCCCTTGGTCTTACAAAACAAGCAGGGTGTAAGGTAATCTGTCCATCACAGACAGCAAGGAAAAACAGGGGAAAAGAGCAGCTCTACCACCACATGCCTGCTGAGCTACCAGACAGGGAAGAGACTTAATATGGGGCAAAATTCCTAATTTGAAGTGACCCAGAACAAGGAGGTGCCCATGACCATGCCCACCCTGGACACAATCTCTTTTCCTGGGAACCAGGACTGATCCTCCTTAGAGAACTCTTCCCTTCCTCCTTCAGATGCCTACAAAATGTGTCTGCTACTGCTGGACTGGAAGCCACAGCCAGCTGCTTCTGGGGAAGCAGGCACAGAGAGGAATCAGCCACTCCTGAATGGACAGAGGTGCTTCTGCTAGGGAAGCCAGCAGAGCAGTGTAGTAGGTCCCTGGATGGGGGTGCCAGTGGGTCTTCCAGCAGGTTGGACTGCTTGTCCTACACTGCACCCTGTCCTGAAATGCCAATTTTCTTGCGTGGTTAATTCTTGAGTTTCATTTGGAATTTATTCTAAATAATTTAATTAATTTGTGATGACAAACATTCATCTTGCTTCCTAAATTTGTTACCTATCTTAATTTTGACTACAAATGAGTAGGCAAAACACCCTCAGAAAAATATCTACATGATCCTATATAACTTTAGTATTTCTTTAGCACCAACCAAAAGCAAACTATAGTACTTTAGGAAGTCTGATCCCGAATTTATTTCTTACTTTTTGACTCAAAATGAGAAAGCCTATTTAAGCATCTGCTTGAAATTTGGATAGGGGTTATGACAATGCAAATATATGTGATTTTCCAAAATGCAAACTGATGGGTTTTGGAAATTTCCCAAGGTGAATGCAAATTATATAAATACAGGTTTCAGTGAAAACTGCAACCAGCATTGCTTTGTTAAATCTAATTCTGTATAAATAGAAACCTACTGCCAGAGTAAAAAAAGGCATTAATAATTGCAAGGTTAATCTCAGTCAGTTATCTCCCCTCCCTTCATTATGCAAACTCTTCTTCTTCAAACAGCTACTGTTCCCCTTCCATCTCCTGCTTTCTCTGTCCCATTCAGACAAGTTTTTACCCTTCCATATCACTAAAGATGGCTGCATACTAGGAGAACAAGGTTATGCTCATGATGAAGAAAAGTACATTAGCACACTGGATTGGATGCATGTTTGTACACAATAAGTGACAGGCAGGTGGACTAAAGATATTTGCTGACAATCATAGCTCAGCCTTACAGTTTTATGAATATTCTCAAGCCCTGTAAAACCCTCTAATACAAGACATAGTAAGTTTTGCACTCAAACCGTACCAGGAATAGTATCAGACCTATTTGTAGGTAGGTGAGTTGGTAAAAGCCAATATGTCTAAGATGTTTCTGTCACTTTTTTTCCTTACAAATTAGTATTTTGAAGTTTAAAGAATAAGATACACACACACACAGAATAAGGCACACAAAAGATAATGAGATTGCAAGATGGCTGACTAAAGGTGCTGATGTGCTTCTCAGCACAAAAAAAACAAAAAAGGACCAAAAACCAAGAAAACCAACAGCTATTTCACTAGAGGGAGAGCATGGGAATGTAGCAGGGATGTGGCAGGGATATCATGGAGCACAGAGGCACACAATGGCCTTAAAGAAGGGAAGGAAGCACACAGCATCCAGTATCTCCCTCTCCAGTGGTGATTATCCCTAAAGCAAGAGGGACTTTGCTCAGTAAGGAAGGGTAAGCATGTCCACCCCCAAGTCCTCACTAATGCTAGATGCGTGAAGCACCTGCTGCTCTTCTGTGGGCCCTAAGCCCTGTGTGGGAGCTGCTGAGTTACCACTTTGCCACACTGCTCTGGAGAAAGTGCGCAGCACACTATCCTCTGCCCTCCCAGGCTCCTGCTGCACAGCGCCATCTTGAGACCCGCCCACTGAGGTCCTGTGTAGCAGCAAGGCAGCTGGCCTAACACTGAACCAGCTGGGTGGCCCTGCCCACCCTCCCACACCACAGGAAGCAGCTGACAGCCAACTCTGAATGCCCTGGCCCACAGAGACCCCTGGGAAGTGGACAGGTGGGCCTACTCACCCACCCTTAGCCCTTAGGAGGAACCAGGCAGCTTGTCATGGGAAGCTCAACTACTGATGTCCTGGGAAGCAATCAGGAAGCCTTGCCCACCATCCTGTGGCCCAAGAAGCAGCCACTCAACTTTCCCTGAGCTGCTTGGCTTAACTAAAACCCAAGAAGCAGACAGAAAGCCTGCCCTGAACAGGCTGGCAACCTACAACTCTGCAAAAGCACCTGGCACAGTGATAGTCACCCTAATTGGGCCCATCAGTGTGGCCCAGACCCCTTGTGGCTCTCACACACTAATATGTACCCACCCATCTGCACAAGTTGCCTATCATCTACATGGGCTCACCACACCCACAGTAGGGCACACTGTATTCAGAGCAGTTGGTGAACCTATCCCAGATAACTGACCTGCATCCTAGCAGGTGGAGCAATTCCACAAATCCCTATAGCCTAGGCCACTGCAACACCCTTTGACATTACCAGCAGTCATTACAACTAATGAACCACTACTGTACCAACCTGGAACCAAAGCCAGCAGAGCCTACTCAGACCACACTCTAGTACACATGGCCAAAAGAAAGTCTCTTACTGTGAAAACCACCCCACAAAATTGGCAACTGATCCATCTGATGTGCAAGTATCAATATAGGAGCACAAGAAACATGGAAAAGTGAGGTAATATGATACCTCAAAAGAAACACAGCAACTCTCTAGCAACAACCACAAAGGAAATCAATGAACTGCCTTAAAAGAATTCAAAATGAGTATAAAAAAACTCAGTAAGATATAGGAGAACACAGACAGGTAATCCAATGATGAGGAAAGCAATTTATGTTTTAAATGATAAACTTCACAAAGAGATAGGGATCACAAAGCAAAAGTACCAAAAAGCAATCTTGAAGGTGTCATATGTCTTTCCAAGACAAGCAAAAACTATAGAAATTCATCACCACCAGACTGGCCATACAAGAAATACTTCAAGGAGTCCTAATTAGAAGCAAGATGATGATACCTGTCACCACGAGAACACACAAAAGTACAAAACTCACTAGTAGAGCAGATACATAAAAGAGAATGGGAAAAATCAAACCTTACCAATGCAGAAAACCACCAAAGCACGAAGATGAACAAGGGAGGAAGAAAGGAGCAAAGAATTTACAAAAGAATTAGAAAAAAATAACAAGAGTATATATTTGTTTATCAATAGTACCCTTCAATATAAATTGATTAAACTTCTCAAAGGATTTTAAACTGGCTAAATGTATAAAAAACAAGACACCATAATATGCTGCCTAAACAAAACTCATTTAATTATTAAAGACATACATATACAGAAATTGAAAGCATTGAAAAAGATATACTAAGCAAAAGGAAACTAAAAGAAATCAAGAATAGCTATAAAGTCAAAAACTGCATAAAGAGATGAAGAAGGCTATAATAATGAAAACTGCATTGATTCAGTAAGAAAAAATAAAAATTGAAAATATATATGGACCCATCACTAGAGCTCTCAATAATATAAAGAAAGCATTACTAGATCTAAAAGTAAAGATCAAACCAACAAAACACTGGAGGTAAACTCCACTATGGACTAAATGGTCCTAACAGACATTTATAGAACATTTCATTCAACATCTGCAGAATATAGATTCTACTAATGAGTACATAAAATGTTTTCTAGGTTAGACCATATGTTAGGGCAAGTAAGTTATTAGCAAAGAGACAAATAAATAATAAATAAATAAATAAATAAATGCAGGTGAGGAGACAGAGAAACTGTCAGTATAGTATCAGTAGGAACTTAAATTACTATAGCCATTACAGAAAACAGTACGGAGGCTCCTCAAAAAGCTAGAAATAGAATTGCCACATAATCCAGCAATCCTCCTACTAGGTATATATCCAAAGGAAACAAAATCGGTATGCTGAAGAGACATTTGTACTTGCATGTTTATCATAGCACTATTCACAATAGCTAAAAAATGGATGGAATCAACCCAGGTGCCCTCTGACAGATGAATGGATGAAAACATATAAATACATAGTGGAATAGTATTCAGCCATTAGAAATAATAAGATACTACAATTTGCAGCAACATGGATGGAACTGGTGACATGTTAAATGTAATAAGCTAGGCACAGAAAGACAAATACCACATATTCTCATCACTTATGTGTAGAAGCTAAAACATTGATCTCACAGAAGTAAATTGTCAACTAGTGGTTACTAAAACTGAGAGAGTGGAAGGGAGCGGGAACAGAGAAAGAATGGTACAGGGATGCAGTTGTGGGGGTGGAATAACTTCCGATGTTCTATAGCACAGTAGGATAACAATGACAACAATTACTTGTATATTTCAAAAGAGCTTGTAGAGAGGATTTTGAATACTTCCAACACAAAGGAGTAATTTTCAGATGATGGCCATGCCACTCTGATCTGATCGTTACTTCAATATATATATATGTATTGAAGTGTCACACTGAAACCTATAAATGTGTATAATTATGTCAATTAAAAATTAAAAATATAGTTAAAAATAAGAACCAATTGAATCAGCAGTAACCCATTTGCATAATTGTATAAAGTATTATTTTGATTCAAATTAAAATTTGATTGCTTCTTTTTAAAAGTTTTCAGAGAGATATCCTCTCTGATATCTGACATACTCTAAGGTAGCAAAAATTTTTTAATTGCTTAATTTAAAAGAGCTCAGATTTTAAAATACACTTATATTCACATATATAATGGCTAATGATACAGTGTGTTTTCTACTTTTAAGAATAGGTATAAGCTTTGAGGTCAATCAACAGCAACAATAAAACGCATCTCTAGATATCACAATACACCAATTCATCTTTTTCAATTGCTGAAACCCAGCCCAGTCAAATTAGTCATGTTTAAAACAGCTTAGCTTAAATACACACACAAACACACACACACACACACACACACACACACACACAAGAGTATATAAAAGGGAAGAAATCTGAGTAGGGTTGGTGGGTTGTATTAATGTCACTTTTCTTTTTGGAATATTGTACTCCAGTTATTTCAGATGTCAGCATTGAGGGGAAACTGCATGAAGGTTATTCAGGATTTCTCTGTACTGTTTCTTACAGCTACATGAGAACTACAGTTACCTCAAAAGAAAAAAATTGTAAAAAAGCAAGCGTTGAAACAATATAGTATGTTGCCATTTAGCTTTAAAATTACAGGTGTACTTAATCTCCAGCACTGCAAAACAATGTGTATGTATTAGGTATCTACACACATGCACAGAGACTCATATGCACACAAGTGCACACATAAGAGCCATAGACCATATTTCTATAAAGGTAACTAAGAAATCATTAATCATTTCTGGAGAGGAAAACTAGAGAAGCAATGGTAGAATGCATATTTACTTTTCACTATATACCCTTTGTGCTTTCTGAATTTTGAGCTATCATTTTCACTCAAAAAACAATTTTTGAAGAGTGACAACAAACTAGACATTTCAAACAAAAAGCAAACAACAATAAAACAAAAGGCAGCTTAGCATGGAATGAAAGCCTAGTGAATGGGTACACAAGGGTGCCACACATCAGCAGCAAAGAGCTACATGCAGAAGAAGGTTGGCAAGGCTCTTACGGCTGGAGATGCAATAAGACAGTCTGCAGTTGATCTTCCGGAACAGTTGCTTGTTAATGGGCCAGAGCACCAGTGTGAAGAGCTGGATGATGTTCACAATCAGCCCCGAGGCGATGAAGACATAGAAGAAGATCAAGTGGCACAGGAACTGAGACTTCAGCAATGCAATGAGGTCCATGGCGTGCAGGTGCTTTTGTTCAAAAATAAATACCCGGAGTAGAATATTTCCAGAAGGAAGAAAGATCCAGAGCTCAGGAAAGCGTCTAGAACACAAACAAATGTCAAACATTAGCAAAAAATATGATGTGCTTTTACAGTGGGAACAAAGTGCTCTTAAAAGAAAAATTTATCCTTGAGGTTAAACTCAATTGTCCATCGGTTGATTTATTTCTATTTGGCAAACACTGATAGAGAGCTTCCTTCCTATTGGGTGCAGTCTCATCCTCCCTTTAATTCTCTGAGCACCTCCTGGAGTCACTACTGTTTCTTTAGATGGGGAAATTGAGGCCTGGAGAGGTGAAGCAATGGAGCCATGGTTCTCCAGGCTCCCAGCTACGTGGGGCCATGTTCCCACTGTGCTCTGGTGCTGCTATGAGGAGGCCTTACCTTCCGCTGCCTCAGCCCTTCTTTGTGTATCTTCCTCCACTTGTTCTTCTCCTCCAGATCTCAACTCACTCCTCCCTTCCAAAAGGACTTCCCTAGACTCAGAACTAATGTTAGGGGGACTCAGCTGGGCTGGGGTCCACCCGGAAGGACCCCACACAAGTGTATGTTATTGCATTCCACTACTGCAGCTGAATAGTCAACCTCCCTTCTTGACTGTCAATTCACCACGACTATACTGAAGATTATCAGCATCTTCCCAGCACCCTAGAACTGCCATCAGCATATGGTTGGAGCTCAATTATTTTTTAATATATTTTAAAAATATTTTTAGAATGATTTAATGAAGATAGACAAGAGCTGAACTGTCTGATATTAGTAAATGCAAAGAATTAGGAAGGCAAGAAAATTTGCCCTCACCACACCCCCAGACACACACACACACACACACACACACCCTACATACACATACCCTAAGGGTTCTAACATCAGAAAGGAACTCAACACACACACAGCAGCCAGACTCATGGTCCTATAACCTCTCTCCAATACCAAATAGCAGAAAAGGACTTCCTGGTTTGGCAAATAAAGACTTTGAGGGAAAGGTAAAAGCAGGACTTAAGTAAGCTGATGAAAAGCTGGTGGATGCACTGCAGGCTGCTTCTCCTGGAAGCAGAAGTCATTGCAAACTACCCCAGGAAGAGCTTGAGTTCTAGGACAAACTTTTTAACAGTAACAGTTGACAGATCTTATATTGTTACAATTTTTATTTTTTATTTTTTTTACAATCTTTATTTTTAAAAAATCTTAATAATGTCAAAAAAATGATCTAGTGATAGATTCATGTCTATTATATACATCTAAGATTCCCCAAAATCCCACAAGATGAGTAACATTATCCAATTTTTCAGAATAAAAAATAGAAGCAACTCCTAGGTTGGGTGATTGCTTAGACTTAGTGTATCTAAGATCTGACCTTGGGCTCAGCTTTAAGTCCAAGCTCACTTTCCTGCACCTGTCTAAGCTGTTGTGCTCCTGGGGCTTGAGGAGGGGGTTCCCTTGAGCTCAGAGCTCTATTTTGCAGAGCAGACAGAAATGACTCCCTGGGCAAAAGACAATGTGGCCAGCAGTGAAGTTCATGGTGAAATGTATGCTCAGAGTGGGGAAGGTGGGTCTTGCCCCTCAGTCATCTGGATTGGGTTTGAGGAGGGGCGCAGTCATGAAGACAGTCACAAGAGGCACATTTACACTTGCTCAACTATCTGGAAGGAGAAAGGGAATGTCATGGAATCTTTGTCCTGATTTTTTTTTTTTTTTAGACAAGGTCTTGCTATGTAGTGTAGGCTGGCCTTGAACTCACTATGTAGCCCAGGCTGGACTCAAACTCATGGCGATCATCCTGCCTCAGCCTCCCAAGTGCTGGGACTACAGGTGTATGCCACCATACCCAGCTGCCCTGATTCCTCTGCCATCAGCTTATAGTAGCTGAGACACTCCATTCTCTAGGCCCCAGAAGCTTCATTCTCTGGCACAAAACAGACCCTGAAGGGTCAATGATCACATTTCGAGCCCTCCCCAGGCAGCAGTTCCACAGACACTTTCTGGCTGTGAAACTCCTTTCTTGGCTTCCGCACATCCAGGCTCTCTCTGAGGAGTAGGCATGAGCTGCCAGTCATTCTCCTTGCACTTGACTTCAGCAGCCACGTGAACAGGAGTGATTCACTGGGTCACAGTCTGGCAGTGGTTACAGTTTGATGTTGAATGTTCATGCAACTTCTTCATTGTCCCAGAATTAACCACTAATAACTTCAAGACAATTTGGTCAGAAGAATCTGATTCTTTTCGGGGTTTCTGGGTTTAGTGTGTGTAAAAAATGTGATAAATCATTTGCTTTGCTGATTTCACAGTAAGAAAAGGAAGTCAACAGACATCACAGCTTCAGGAATTAAATGCTGCCTTCCCCAGTGTCCAGTGTTGGGGTATTATGGGGGGAAATTAAGATTGTTTTTTCATTGTAAAGTTTTGAGGACCACCACGGGCTCAGGTAAAACCGGTGCTAGTACTACAGTACCATCTGACACTGTATTGGTGATTACGTGTAAGGAAGGGGACACAGACAAGCCTGGCAAAGACTCCGACAGACTGGCCTGGATTTTATCAGTTCCCAAGTTTGTTCTCAAATCCTTGTTGTGGAAGCTGGCACAGGTCTGAAGGCCTGGGTTGCCTGCATTTTAAGCTCTGCTGTATCTCTGATCTGTAAACAAGCATGATAGATTTTAATCAAAATCCTCAGAAGTTCGTGTGCTGGAAGGTTTGTCCTCAGCACAGTGATGCTGAGGTGGTAGAGCCTTTCAGAGGTGAGGTCTGGGGAGGTGGATAAGTCACTAGAGCATCGCCCTGGGAAAGGATTAATGCTGGCCTCATGGGGTGAGTGAGTTCTCAGAATAGTGTGTTATTAGAAACTCCTTTCCACCTAGCAATTCCCCTTCTAGGTATCATCCCAAAAGAGTTAAAGACACTGGATAACAGTGACACATGCTTACCCATGTTTATAACAGCACAACTCACAATAACTAAACCTTTGAAGCAGCCTATATAAACAGATGCAGGGATAAAGAAATTGTGGAGCACTACTCTGACATAAAGAAGGATAAACTTGAGTCATTCATAGGAAAATGGATGCTCCTTGAGACTCTAATGTTAAGTAAAATAAATAAGACACATAAGCTTAAATGTTGCATGGTTTCTCTTATATGAGAAACCCAAAATATAAGAAACAAAATAAGAAATTGGAGGAAATAGGCAGACAGATATTTTCCAAATGAAAGGGGGACCAAGAGAGGAATAGAGGGGAGAGGGAAAGGAGGGGAAGAAGCTGAAAAAGAATTAAGATGTGTTGTGTAAATGTAGCAACTTCCCACCAGGAATATAATCATTATGTACTGCAAACATGTACTAATAAAAATTGAAAAAAAAAGTACATTGTTATAAGAAGTGAGATTAGTCCACTTTCTGGTTTCCAGTCTGACCACATAATTTTTTGCTCTCACATGTGGCCACCATCATGATGCCACTCACCATGAGACCTTGACCAAAGCCAAACAGAAGCAGATGCTATGTGCTCTTCAACCCAGAGGACGGCAAGGTAAATAAACATCTTTTCTTTATATATGACCTAGCTTCTAGCATTTTGTTATGCCAATAAAAAATGGAATTGATCCACTCATTCTCAAATTTATATGCCAAAAAAAAAAAAAAAAAAAGAATAGTCAAGGAATCACCTGGAGGCACAGATGTGGTAGCACATATCTAAAGATACTCAGGAGGCTGAGGCAGGAGGTTTGTAAGTTCAAGCCCAGCTGTGGCAATTTAGCAACTTAGTGAGATCTTGTCCCATCCAAGATAAATAAATAAATAAATAAATAGTGCTAGGAATGTAGTTTAGTGTAAAGGCTCTGTGTTCAAACCCAGTACCATACACACACACACACACACACACACGCACACACACAAAATAAATAAATAAAAGGAAAAAAGTGCTATGAGTTTATTAAGTAATTTAACAGACTTTAGGACTCTTTATTTTGATTTTTTTGAGATGGGTTCTCACTAAGTAGTCCAGGCTGGTCTTAAACTCAGCAATCTTTTACCCCCAGAGTCCTGGGATTACAGGCGTGCCCCACCACACACAGTTTAGGGCTCATTATTAAAGCCAAATTATATAGAGAGGAGTCCATTGGATAAATATTTGATGTGTTTCTTAAATTTACTGCTGATAAAAGTTTGGGACAACCATCCTTCCCATCTTGAATAAAAGAAAGCTTTCTTTTCTAATGTAGCAATTAGCCAATTTAGTGTCAGACCAAGAAAAAATGGTATAAATATCTGAGCAGTGATTAAAATAGCTAGAGAGAAAATATTTTAAAATACTTTGCCTATTCCCCTTTCAGCACGAAAGTTATGGGGAGACTCTTTACAACAAATCCATTTTAGAAAGATATTACATGAGGCAGGGAATTTTATGTTATTTCTGAGAATATCAGATCAGTAACTTATGGAATTTGTAAATCAACAAATGACTATGAAGCTGTTTCCATGTCGTATTTTTGTGAACAAAGTTATTTCTTATAACCAAGGGCAACAATGAAGAACTCCTGTGCTCAAAAAATCAAAGCTGCTCCTGCCTGTACCTCGTTTGGGGTATTTAGAGCAGACTCAGTGGTGGTCTGCGCACAATGGACTCCGAAGTGCCATTTAGCCTTTTCCCAAAAGTCATCCTGTGGCCTCACGAATGGCCTACTGGCTGTCAAGTGAAGGATGTCAGTCCTGCTGGGCGCCCCTCTCAACAGGTGCACACAGTGCCATCTGGCTCAGAGGCCAGCACGGGCCATCCATGGAGCAGCAGAGGTGACACCACTGGGGCTGGAGGGAGGCTTCTCACCAGGTGGCACATCTGAATTATAAGCCAGTGTGCAAAGGCAATATATAGAAGGGACTGTTAAAACATGGAGATATTTTAAAGAGAAATTATAGAGAATAGGAAAATGCCGGAAAACTCCATTTGTATACTTTATCTAAATTTTCCAAAAGTTAGAGTCTGACCCATAAGTTTAATACATACATCACTAGAATATTCCTGCATGAATGTTTTAAACATCAAAAAAAGAAACTGTCACTAGGTTCAAGAAGAATAGTTTATTCCAAATTACCTTACTTCCCAGGCTACTGATAATTTAGCAGATTTTGGATTTAACTAATCATTTGACAAAGTTCCTGGTAGTCCTTGAGGGCACGTTGAAGAACTGTTGGCTATGAGCCTATGTTATATTAGTTCATAGCTATTTGAAAAAATAAAGAACTGTCACTAATGTTGGGAGAATATTAGAATATATTAAGGGGAAGAAGTTCACAAAGAAGCATATATACATATTCACATCCACTTGTATTGCTGTATCCATAGCACTCTACTAAGAGTGGCTACATTTTGGTGGTCTTTCTTATTTCTTCTCTGTGATTCCTCCATTGTTTTCCGTGATGAGGAGGAGGTCTACCCCCTGTGGGCACAGAACTCAATGGGCCCCATTTCTGCCCTCCTGGAAACCAGGCATGTATGGCTGAAAGATGGGTGCAAGACAAAAGGGAGATGCTTGAAGAAAACTACACTACTGGCTGACTTGTCAGGAAAGACCACATAGGTGACCAGCCAGCAGCAACAGACTGGAGAGATTCTGACACAGGAAGGAACCCAGACACCCCGGAGAAGGCGGCACAGGCTGAGAGCTTGGGGGGCCATGGGGGATCACTGAGGGTCGGCGGCTCAGGCAACAAATACAAGCTCAGCCACTTTACACCTGTGGAAACTGTTTAACTCCCCAGCCCGCAGCTTCCTCATCTGTAAAATCAGAAAGACACCACCAGCGTGAGGTGTTTGTGAGGATCGAGTAGGAAAACACATCTGAAACACTGCAGTGCCTGCAACAACAGGGAGCAACTGGGAACAGGGGAGTTTCTTCCTACCTGAAAGAAAATGAGAAGGCATGGAGGAAGCAGCAAAGATATATTCATTCCTCTGGCATTTCTGAGAAATCTGGTGAGATATAAATTGAGTCTGTTTTACCTCTCACTAAATATCTAGATGCTGGCCTTTCTCTGATGTAGCTTGAGCATGTCGGAACATGCCTTCCCATATGTTTTCATTCTGAACTGTACTTGCTGCTGCCCGTGACTTGGAGCGGGGAAACGATGCACTTGCAGAAGTCACAGACACCATCTTTGTCACTAGGCAATAATCTTATGCTGTGGTGCAGTCCAGCAGAACTCACTTCTCCAGCAACATGGAACTCATGGAACGCTACTTGCACAAACACATGCAGACAGACACACACATATGTAGACAGATGCACATGCACAAATACAGGCACAGAGCCCTTGGGCCATGGGACTCCTGAAGTGCGTTATGGACAGTAACACACATGGCACCACGTACTGCCTGGCCTAGGTTGGTGAAAACACAAAGCAAATTTTTAAAAAGCTCAGAATCCACCTAGGGGAGTTCAAACTGAATTATTCTCTAAACAGATACACAGAGCGGTCAGCTTAGAGCATTAAGAGAGCCCTGGTTATGACTACATATTCTGCCTTATTTGATGTTCTGCAACCATTAAATAAGTAGGAACTTTAGTTACTCTCAGGAAGACAAGCTAAATCCAAAATGGGATTAACTGTCAATAGCTTGCTTTTAAAGATTGATCGGTTTTATTCACACTATAGCGTTCAACCAGGTCAGGGCTGTAGAAGAGGCAAAGCTATCTTATAAAGAAATCAGTCTAAGAACTGCTAAAATAATATTCCTGCCAATTCAACATCATCATTAGAATCAAAATCACACCCTATTGATCAGGCTGAGATTGAATCTGTGATCCTCCTGCCTCAGCCAAGCAGAGTGTTGGGATTATAGGCAAGTGCCACCATGCCCAGCTTAAATTTTCATTTAAATATTAAGTGAGCCCTAATTACAACTACATATTCTCCCTTATTTGATGTCCTGCAACCATGTAAAAAGCAGGAAATAAGCAGCATAAAGGGTAGAAAATTATATAGAAAGGATAATCAAGTATAGAAAATTCTGTACAAAATCAAGTATAGAAAAAGAACTGAAAGCCTAACCCAAATACCGACAACAGTTACCTTTGTGCACACCCCCATACACATGACCACATACATGCACATGCATGAACATGCACATCACACACGTGCACACCCTCCAATACTTATGCAAGTCAGGCACCTGGAGCCTGGGCCTGGCCTAGAACTACCATGTCAGCATTCTTGTCCTCATGAAGTAGCTGACTAGGCGAGTGCCAGGGTCCTTTCCCTTCTGAGCTGAGCCAATCGATGCTCTCCCAAGGGTGGCTTCTTCTTTTTGCACATTCTTCCTCTGTGGTGATTAAAGGATCCAACTCCACCTCAGCTTCCCAACTCCTACCTACAGAGAAGGTTCTCAAGTGGCCCAGGGTAACCAAATAAAGAAAAGAAAGCCGGAGAGCAGGCAAAGAGAATCACAGCTCAAGGAGGGCTAGCTGGAAAATTCTGCTTCTGGACCAATTTTTGGCCTATGGGACACCAGGGACAGCAGGGTCCCTGAGGAAAGGGGGTCACCCCAGGAGAAGTGAGTGAGGTGGATTTATGGGAACTGAATATTCAGACCATTGGCTCCACTTTCAGTTAAATGAATTAGCCAGGCTCCAACAAGACAGCCATGAACTTGTGCAACCTAAACAAGTCACTTAGCACTTAGTCCTGACAAACAGGCTAAATTTAGTTTCTGGATTCCTTTCAGTTATGTTGGCCTTAAGCCCAAAATAAAAGATGAGAGAAAGCTTCTACACTGAAGTTAACTGTCATCAGGACCATTGCTAACTAAAAAATTCCTCAATTAAAAAGCCATCCTATGATCCCCAGTACCAAAAAAAAGAAAAGAAAAGAAAACAAAAAAGCCATCATAGGCTAATGGTTCAGCAGAAGCCTAAAAAAAATTAACTTATTTAAAAATTTTATAGAACAGTACTTTTTCCATGATCCCCGTATGGTACATGATATCCATAAAACAAAACAAGCTTCTTCAGAGAAGCCATAAATCATCCTCAATTTTTTCATTATGTCTTCTAATAGGCCTTAGTTCCTTTTCAAAATTTAACCCTAGGATAAAAACTTCAGCGTACAGAAAAATGGTGCTCCTAAGTTTATATTGAGTAGTTGGTTCTGGACAGCTCCTAAGAGAAAAACAAATTCTACACAGCTTTTATAGCCAAGGAAACCAAAACTCAGAGGCAAACACAGATGCACAATTTAGGTAATTTTTTCTGTCATGAGAAAAAATAAAGATGGAAAGAAATGAAATTAGGTTTTCTCTAAGGCCTTTTGGAGCCTTAACTCCTAGAAGATGAAACTATAGTTGAATGTCACAGGTTTTTGGAATAATTATCAGTGCAGCAGATTCAGTACAATAAATGTTTCATGTCTATTGTCTCATCAGTCATCACCAAGCCCGTTGGGAGGGATTGCCACCCTTATATTGTAGATGGAGAAACTGTGGGTTAGTTAGGCTAGGGAAAGTCCTGACATGACCAGACTGTTACCATGACCTTCAGCCTTCCTAGAGTCAGTCTGCATTTTGGTTCATGGTGTTATTTCTGAAGGCCGGGGTGATGGTGAGGTGTTAAGCTACTGGCATAAACCAGTCATGTAGCACCCCACCATCTCCACACCCTCATCCAGCTTTCCATGGGGACTGGAGGACTCTGACCTCAGTGTTTATACAGTCTGACAGGGCCAGATGGCTAGCTGCATTTCCAAAAACCAAGGGTGTGTGAGACTTTTAAAAAAGCATATAACTTTTTTTGTTCTATACGGAGGCTTGAACTCAGGGGTGCCCTACCAGTCCTTTTTTTTTGCTTTTTTTTTTTTTTTTTTTGAGACAAAGTCTTCCTAAATTGCCCACTCTGGCCTCATATTTGCAATCCTCCTGCTTCAGCCTCCCAAGTAGCTGGGATTACTGGCATGCACCACTGAATCCAGTGGCAGGTATATTTTTAAAGTATGTTTAGTCTAAGTAAGTTTCTGAAAACTTTTTCTCCAGGCTTAATAAAAACTACAATACCGTAAAATCAAAAACCAAAATGAAATAGGAAAATTAATTTTTCAAAAGGGTAATAGGCTGCCACATTTCTGCTTTAAATTAGAATATTCTGATTAATATTATAATGCTTCCGGCTAAGAAAGGAGAGCTGGATGTGTGTTGAACTGAAGTTGTTGCTATGATCTTCATCACCATGACAGATACCATACTTCTATGGCTGTGAGTTGGGTCGCAAACCCAAGAAGTCTGGAAGTACCTGGAGGCAGAGGCAGTGGACAGGGAGCTATTCCTTTGGGGAGCAGAGGACCCCTCTGGGCCTCAAAGGCAGGAGTGAGGACCATTGCATCACCAGCTGGTGGCAAAAACAAAAAGAGATGGCTTGATTGGCTGTAGAAAGCACCCCCTCTACTCACCATGGCAATGGGGGTGGGACCGGTAGCCCCACCCAAGGTCACTCCTGTGCTCCTTACTGGAGCTGGAGAGGGAGAGCATTTGTGGAGAGCAAGCCCCCTTTGCTACCTCAGTGACCTTGGGCAAGCAGCTGATCACTGCTGAGCCTCAGTTTGTACAACTGTTCCAAGGAGTTTCTAATCCTTGGTCCCGGGACTAAACACACCAATGCACAGACAGGGCCTGAACCACGGCCTCACAGAGTACCTCCTTAATCAAGCCCCCGCCTTCCCTCCCCATGCCGGCTATCTCTTCCTCCCACCTCCAGATGAAGCATCCCTCATCTGAAAATTCCAAATCCAAAACATTTAAAGTACCAAGGTAATGCCCTAAGTGGAAAATTCTATTCCTTGAAACTGTTTCCTGCACAAAATTTAAAGCCAAAACGTTGCATAAAGCCAGATGTGGTGGTGCACACTTGTAATCCCTACAGGGAGGCAGGAAGATCACAAATTTGAGCCCAGCCCGGGGAACCTAGTAAGACTCTGTCTCAAAATTAAAAGGGTGTTCAGGCTGGGGACTTGTGAAAGTTCTTAATTTGAGCCCCATTACCATTTTTTTAAAAAAGCATAAAATTACCTTGAGGCTATATGTACAAGAATATACAAAACATAAGTGAAATTCATATTTAGACTTGATAACCCTAAGATATCTCATTATGTACATGCAAATATTGCAAAATCAGGAGCACTCTGGTCCCAAGCATTTCAGGTGAGGGACCCTCAACTCACATCATTTTTGCTCAGTAAGTTCTCCACTTCTGGCTCTAATGATGGATTTGTTTGTTCTAGTGAGACTTTCATCATCAGCCTCCTCCCCTTTCTTCTGGCATCGACACAACTCCAGGTTGGCCCTGAGCTGAAGTGATGCACAGGACCCTCCGTGCCCACTCACGAGTTGTAGGGAAGGGATTAGCGCCTCATTCCCACCCCAAACAAGGGAGTTCAAAGTCCTCAGTCTTGGGGTAACAACTGTTCACTGCCCCCCAGTACACATCCCATTGAGAAAATGAATTGCGTGCACAATATAGGCCTGGTTTCTACCCTGTGGAAGGGAAAGAAAAACTAGTGTTGATGAGACCCAGATCCTCATAACTTCTGAATACACCTATTTTTCCTGATCTCAAGGAGTCTGACCCCAAGTTGACCAGGACACCCTTCCAACACCTACGGACACAGGAAGACAATCAGTAGGTGGAGGTGTGCCTGCCTCGTGTGTGGCTGGCTGGCTTACTGGGGCAGACACACAAGTTCTTGAGTTCGAAAAGTAAGTTTTAGAGTAAAATTAGACCTTTAATATTTCAGAAATACAACAAAAATTAAAAAGCCTTTAAAATTAAGACTCAGAGCAAACTTCAAATCTTTGTTGAAAATTTCCTTCAAGGGACAGGGGCACAACCATAATCTTTTTAGTTCTCCATGACCTTGAGGCAGGCATCTGTGTGGCCAAATGACCCCAAATTCTGCTGCTGTATGAGTGGATGGGCCAGGAGACCACAGGGGTGATCATGTAACCACCAGACAGGGACAGCCAAGCCATTCTCTGGCATCATTTACCCAGGAAAGCTGCTACAACTGTACAGCTCCTCTCCACTCAAGGTGGCCGACCACCTCTTCGGTCTGGCTCAGCTGCTCCATCAGGAAGGGCCACTGCCATTTCACACAGGATAAGCCACCATCTTTGGCCACATAAGCAGGCTCGAAACCAACAGAAATCACCAACCACAGATATCAGGGGAGGCCCCCAGCCTCAGAGATAAGCTATCTCCGAAAGTATAGAAGATGTGAAGGGAGAGTAACCAGAGCTCAGAGGCTGGTAACCAACCATGTGATCAAGAGAGTCCTACAAACAGCTAGTTCTGTGCCCAGGCCCACCAGGAAATGTTATGCTGACTGGGAGCTAATCTCACCTGGCCAGGAGCCACCTGGGTTAGAGACCTCCTCAGAAGCCAGGACACTATCTGGTGGAATAAATGAGTATAGACAGGGAGTGCCCAGTATTTAGAGTCAGGGCATCGGAGTTTGACTCATGACCAGCTGTGTGTGTCCTACCAGTCTGGTCACTAGACCTCTAGAAATCCCAGCTTCCTCACCTGCCAGTCAGAAATATTGTCAGAGACACTGAGCCCACAAAGTGGTAGGAGATACCATTGAGGAGAGATGGCCAGGGGCTCTACTGGGCATATGCTTCAGCCTCTGTTATCAGTCCCCATTCTATGGCTCAGAAAATAGGAAATGAGAGCTGGGCATGGTGGCTCATGCCTGTAATCCCAGCTCTCTGGGAGGCTGAGGCAGGAGGGTCACAAGCTTGAGCCCAGCCTGGGCAACTGAATGAGACTGTCTCCAAGAAAAAAAAAATTCAAAAAGGGCTGGTGATGTAGCTCAGTGCAAAAGCCTTGGGTTCAAACCCTAGTACGGGGGACAGAAATGTGGCCACTTGTCCACGTGTCCTAGCGCTTTGGCGCATGGACACTAACAGACCTTCACACCTGGGGGCTAGGCACCAGCAGAGATCAGAAGCACTGCATAGGAGCCATCCTTCATGGGTACAGGAACTCATTTCCATGGAGTGCTCAGATGAGCTAGTTTTGGGGGAAATAAGTAAGTGGCCTTTATTTTCCTCCTGTGTGTCAGGCATCAATAGCTGGGTACTCTTCTCTCCTCCTCTCTGCTGCTGCAGTGCCCTTGACCCTTGAGTTCTTGGATACTTTTGTCATTGCTGATCTTTATTTTCTTTTAAGGAGTGCGGGGACTGTGGGGGATCAATATGGCTAGATTTTCCTTTTTTTTTCTTTGATTTTCATACAGGGATGCCAAATGAACCCAGGCAATTTCCCTGACTTGATTCAGACGTAATGGACCTGAAGCAAGACTTCTTAGACATCAAATGCACTCTAGTGCTTTTCTAACATGAATCATTTATTGAAGGCAGAATTGCTGGCTGTGAGCACCCAAAATAAGTTGACTTACAGTACCCTTGTTTCTAGACAGCTCTGAAATATAGCCACAGAGCACTGAAGCACTCATATGTGAAGAGTGCTTTTGGGGTCATTGTGGGCTGGCTATTCCTCAAGAAGTTTCATTAATGACAGCAGTGATGAAACATAAACCAGGGCCTTCTCTCTCTCTCTCTCTCTCTCTCTCTCTCTCTCTCTCTGTCTTTTCTTATCTCACTTGTAAAGATGCTGGGTGAAGCAGTGATGTTTTATCAGTTTCTAAGTAGAATCCCGGGGAGGGTCTTTAATTCACACATACATTCATTTATCCATTGATAAATTTATTCATTCATTAGGTGGTCTGTCTTTAAAGCTCCCTATTCATTCATTAAGTTAAAAATCCACTGATTCACATTTAAATTAGAGCTTTCTACATGGCATTGCATTAAATTTCAGATTTGTACAGAGACTCTCTAGGATTGAAGAGGGTAAGGTAAGGTCTATGTCCAAAGAGCTACAGCACTTACTGAGAAATACATCCAACTCTCGATGAACTCCCACACCTTCCACCACTACAGAATAGACAGATGCTTAATAAAAGTTGAGTCTCTGAATTTCTAGATGACCTAATACAATTCAGTTTCCATATTCCAAATTTTCAAAACCACTACAAAAGTTACAAAAGTCCATTACAGCAAGCACAGAGCCGAGGACCTCTCAGTTTATTACCCTTGCAGAAACCACACAGATAATTCCACACGATTGCTCTCTGAAGCATCACATTGTAAACACCATCAAGAGTCAGTCTTCTTGCTAACATCAAACTGACATGAAAATAACTAAAATGAAAGCAAATTATCTACTTAAAACCCAGCAGAGGAGCTCAGATGTTGGTTGAGGAACACAGAGCTGATTCTTTTCTTTTTTTTTTTTATTAACACAGAATCTTCTATTAAAATACAAATCTGGTAAAAGCAAAGGAAAATTATACCATGCAAGTCATTTACCCAAAGTCATGAATTCTTTGAAAGGTAATTTTCTCCCTCATAACAGTAATTTACATTCACTAGAAAAAGTTATAAAGTTCTAAAATGCAGAAATTTTATTATCTAGTTAAGTATGGTGGCACACGCATGTAAGACCAGCAAGGGGGAGGCTGAAGCAGGAGGATTACCACAAGTCTGAGGCCAGCCTAGACTACACAGAGAGTTTGATGCCAGACTGAACTACATAGCAAGACCTTGTCTCAAAAAATAAAACAAAAGAAGAAGAAATTTTACCATCGAGGTCAACCACTGCCAACATATTGACTTATATTCTTCTAGTCATTAGTGAAGAAGCTTTGCACAGTGCCAGTATTGTAGCCAATGAGGTTTATCCAAGGCACAATTATTGCTAACTGTCTTTAGTGAATACTCAATACTTTTTTCTCTTTGCTAGAAAAACCACTGCAGAGGCTTTTTTATTTTTAAATATTACAGTTGTGATTTCATGTTAAATCAATTTTTTGTGTGTGTACTATGGATTGAACCCAGGGGCTTTGCACTGAGCTACATCCCCAGCTCTTATTTGTAAATTTTGAGACAGGTTCTCAATGTTGCCTGGCCTGGGCTTGAACTTGCAATCCTCCTGCCTCAGCCTCCTGAGCAGCTGGAATTACAGGCATGTGCCACCAAGGCCATCCTGTTAAATCAATTTTTAATGCCCTTTTAAAAATCATTAGCTTGAGAGTATATTTCATTCCCATATAACAACATAAATATCCAGGAGTTATATTAAATATAATTATTACTTTATTGCTTTATTATTATATATTTGAGCTTCTTTTAAAGAATAATGCAGTGATTAACTCTAAGCCTAAAGTTTTGCTTTCTAAATTTGCAATTATTGCTTTAGAATAAATTCCCTAGTACAGATAAATTCCTGGATTTCTGGATTCCAGGAACAAATAGTTAAGGTATCTGGTGAATATTGCCAAATTCCTTTCCAAAATGTGTGTTAACTATTTACATTCTTACCAGCAATATACTTAAATGCCCAATTTGCCACATTTGTCAGCAATAAAAATTCTCATTTTAAAACAAAACTAAATTCTTCAGGGCTGGGGATTTAGCTCAGTGGCGCTGCACCTGTCTCGAAAGCACAAGGTCCTGAATTCGATCCCTGATACTGGAAAAACAAACCAACAACAACAAAAAAAACAACTAAATTCTTCATTTTTCCCAAGGTGTGTCTTATTGTTTTAAATTGCATATTGGAGGGATGGCTATGAGGCTATGTATTTCTAAAACCTATTAAACTATTGCTTTTCACCTCATGAATTCTCTGTTCCTTTTTGGGGACAGGGTTTTCCTATGTGGCCCAGGCTGGCCTTGAACTCACTGCGATCCTCCTGCCTCAGTCTCCTGAGTGCTGGGATTACTGGTGTGTGCTGCCATGTCCTGCTCATGAATTCTCTATTTTATCCATTGCTCATTTATCTCTTGCGCATTGATTTGCATGAGCTCTTTATGTATTAAATAGAATAACATCTTGCCTATTTCATTTAAGTGGCCTTTTTCTTTTTTCCAGTTTGCCTGCTTTGATTTTTAGCCTACTCGAGCTTTAATTTATTATGAAGAAAGAACTGATTTCTTTCACAATGTTTAAGCTTAGAAAGGGCTTCCTTCTGCTCTTACAGTCTGTTAGGCAGAAACAGCACAGTGGACGGTCATGGTAGAGAACAGCTGCTTTAGCTCATGGCAGCCAGGAACAAGAGAAAGGAAGGAGCGGAGGTCAAGAACACCCGCTTCCGGGCCTTATGGCCAGTGACCACCTCCAGCCAGGCCTCGCCTTAGCTGGGAACTCATAATGGAAGAACGCACTTGAGTCTAGCGCCCCGGTGAGCCAGTCACCTTCAAGCCCCACCTCTGATCGTGAGACTTTGGGGGAAGATTTAGCTCTACACCTTAATAAGATCCAAGGAGAAAAGGGAAGCAGGCCAGTGCCCTGGCCCTGTGAAAGCTCACTCGGGCCCATGTACTCCCGGAGGGGAGGGAAGCTACCAAGGTGGCCACCCGGACAGTCCTGGGACTTACTTTTCCAGCTGAGAAATGGGAGACAGACACACTCTTGACCCGTAGAAGGCCATCGCCCTTCAGTACCTACCACGGGAGAGGTTTTTTGGGGGGGGGGCGGGGGGGAGCAGGTGAAGTTTAGAATTTTTTTTTGTTGTTGTTTAGGCGACAGATGCCCACAAGGGTAGGGAAGTAGCTGTCTCCTTAGCCGGAGGATCCAAGCCCCAGAGCAAGCGTGAGTCTGCGGACAGAGCGCTGGGCAAAGCCCGACGCTGCCCTCTGAAGGCCCTCAGTCCCGGGACACAGGACACTGAAGGGAGCCAGGGGCCAGAGGCTGACCAGGCTGCTGCAGTGGGAATAGGAGTCGTTTGTCTAATAAATGGTTGCACGTTCTAAAACTGGGGGATCTTGAAATGGGTTTTTTTTTGGTACCGGGAATCAAACTCAAGACGTTGCACTTGCCAGGCAGGCTCGGTGCCACTGAACTAAATCCCCGGCCAATGAATTTTGTGTGTTGTCTTAACCAAACCACATTCTAATTCTACCTATACTTTTAAGGTATAAACTCCTTCAGTGTCAAATAGATTATGAATGCATTAATAATTATAAATGAATAGAAAATAATTATAAAAATTTAAAAGAAAGCTCCAGCAATTTTGCTTCTAAAAATTTTCCTTAAAAAAATGTAACAAAGTTGGAACAGAAAGACAGGAGAGTCAAGAAAAGGAATAGTAAGAAAATTTATTTAGTAGCAAAAAAAAAGATGTTTATAATAAAGTCATCAAAAATATGTATGGTATGAGTTGACTTTTGCAAGACAAAAAAAAAGTAAAAGGAAGTGCTTTGTGCATGGTAAATTATCAAAATATTTTCTTTTTTAATATCTGAAATATTTTAACTGTGGAAAACATACGTGTTTTGCCATGTTTGCATGCTTATTCAGTCATATTTGCTTCTTTAAAAAAAAATTGTTATACATATTGAAACTATGCCCCAATCTGAGGATGTTTCCAACTGTTTTACTTTTTTACTATATTCACAAATATATAATTTATAGCGTTTCTGTCCTTCTGTAATTTTCTTTCTAAACTCAATGCTATGTTTATGAAATTTTAAATATTAAGGTCCAGTCATTTTAATTGTGACATTCTTTTGTGTGACTGTATCGAAAATTAATGTATTCTCAGCAGGTGTAGTGGCATACACCTGTAATCCCAGCACTCTGGGAGGTTGAAGTAAGAGGATCACAAGTTCAAGGCCAGCCTGTGTAATTAATGACTTAGCAAAACCCTGTCTCAAAATTAAAAAGGGCTGAAGATACAGCTCAGTGTGATGGTCTTGTACCTAATTCCAAGTGCCAAACACACAAAAAAGTCTATTCACACATGGATGGACATTGACCTTATTTCTATTTTTTTTTTCCTGATAATGGACAATGTAGTAATGAGCTCTGGGATTGGAATTGTTGCATCATTCTGACATACACACCTCCAACTTTACTGCATATTAACAAATTGCTTTTCAAAATCGTTGAACAAAATGAATACTCCTGGTGGATATTTTGCAATAATAAGATGATAGGAATTATTCATTTTCTTCTTTATGCTTCTCTATGTTTTCCAATTATGACATCAAGATTATTTACTATTTGCTTAATATATTTAAGTTAAAAGAGAACTTGAATTTTACGCTACATTTTTCAGATACATAGCATGTTCATTTACATCACTGGATACTGTAAAAGCTCTGTGGTTTGTTACTGTACCCATTTTACAGCTAAGGAAATAAAAGCTCAGGGAAGTTCTCTTTTCTTATTTTGCCACTAACAAATTCTTTGAGCATTGCTTTTCTCTTCTACCATTTCCATCAAACTAACTCACAAAACTATTCAGAGCATAAAATAAGATTGCTGATTAGAAACATTAAGAAAGGATAAAATGACACATATGTATACACACACACACACACACACACACACTCCATTCACTCAAATAACATTATGGAGCCCCTCCTGGGTGTCATTGACGATTCTCTTTTGTGGTTTTGTTCTTTACATCTCTATCACTCCTCTGTTCACCATACGAAATAACTAAAGACTGAATAAAGGAGGAAAATGAATTCTCACAATACCTCAAGGTACCATTTCATTTTGTCCTCATGGAAAGCAGCATGATTTAGCAAGTCCTTAGGTTTGCTAAGGCGACTTAGGACTTACTCCTTTAATTCTTGGATCTAAGCTTAAATAGCAATCTAATTCTCAAAGATCAGTAAATACTGACCCAAATGAGAAAACCAAAAGTGGGCTCACTACTAAGGCCAAGTGTGTTCTGGCTGCAGATCCTTATGATCATGGGATCTTCTCATTTCTAAGAGAGCTGACCCTGGGTGGGTGGAGGCCCTGCAAGTCCCAGGCCCAAACTCACAGAACCAGTGCTCTCACACTGCTGAGAATCAGCCTCGAGCTATACAACCCACCCAGCAGACTTCCCGCCAGTCTGAGCTTGGTACCCTGGTATGGAAATAGCTGATGTCACCATCAGACACCAGGCCTAGGTGGGCCCTGGCTCCCTGTGATAAGCCCTTATCATGACTGCCACTGGTTGAACCAACAGCGCTTCTCAGAGCAGTTTCATCCCTTTCTGAGGTATCTACTCATAAACATCTCCTTCATTAATTCTACATTTTGACATGGATCTGAGTAAGAAGGGGACTTGGGTTTGGGAAGTGAATGAAACATATTGGCTCCAGTTCCTCAGATATGTGAGTTAACACATGACTCCAAACCCCATTCCTGAGGACCTACCCAAGAAAAATGAAGCATATGTGCTCACAAAAACTTTTGTACAAACAGTCCAAAGTTCTCAACTGATGCAGAAATAAACAGTGTGGTAGATTTTAAAGTGGAATAGTCTTCAGCCACAAAAAAGGAATGAATTACTAATCCATGCTACAATATAAGTGAACTTCAAATACATGTTACATGAAAACAATCAGTCACATAAGACCATATATATATGAAATGCTCAGAATAGGCAAATTTAGAGTCAGGAAGTAGGCTGGTGGTTGTCCAGGACTGGAAGGTGGGAGGGGATGGGAGTGACTGAGTATGATACCAGTTTGCTTTCTTTCATAATACTGGAGACTGAACTGAGGATCATCACACTGAGCTACAGCCCCAGCCCTTTTTTGTTTTTTATTTTGAGATAATGTCTTGCTAAGTTGCCCAAACTGGGATCAAACTTTCAGTCCCCTTGCCTCAGCCTTGGGATTACAGGTGTGTACCACTGTGACTGGTTGAAGTTTCTTTTTGAGGTGATGAAAACATTTAAATATAGATAGTGATGGTAATTGCACAGCTGTGAATATACTAAAAAGCACTGAACTATACACTTTAAATGAGTGAATTTCATGGTATGTAAATCATATCCCCAAAAGCTATCAAAAGAAAAACAAAAACACCAGCCCTATACAACATGTGAGCACAGTCAGCTTTCAGCCCACATAGTAAAGTGGCCAGATAATGTCGTGGCATATTATTTAGACAGAAGGAAATGAATGTGTCTTTGGAACATAAAGAACCCAGGGAATTTCAGTCTGCAGGAAAAAGTTGCTCCCCTCACCAGGGTGTAGAGCGAGCAGCCTTCCAAGGACTGCTAAGGCCTTTTGGGAAGAAAAAAGGCTCCTCCTCCTAAGCTGACCTAGGCTGGACCACAAGTGAAGCAGCATGGACCCTCACCTTTGTTCCAGAGCACAGACCTTGGGTAAAGACAGCCAGGACATTAAGAACTGGCTGGCACCTGGTCCCCTCCACATGGTCTCAAAGGGCCACAAGAAATCAACCAGAGGCACGCTGTCCACAGCAGTGACTGCCACCATTGAGAGTAATTAGGCTTTGTGTAGAGAGTCAGAGATCTTCAGTGAATCAAAGATTGCTTTTCTCATTCACACAAGGCTGCTTTGAAAACCTGAGAAGAACTGCTCCACTGATGCTCCTTCGCAGGAGCAGTACCCACGGATGGGAGAGATGCTGATACTGTAGCTGCTAGAGCAAACTCCCCAGATTACCTGTGGATGCGATCTCAGGACTCAACCCTGTAAGAGAACCTGTGCTGGAATTCACTTCTTTTGGTAGCCAGCCAGAGCAGGCTGACCAGGCCTCCTGATGGTGTCTGCTGGCCCTCCCTGTTCCCAGCAGCCCACACATGGCAGACGCCAAGAGAAAGAGTTTGAAGCAAGATTTGGGGAATTTCCAAGAGCTTCAGTGAGTTAATGAAATCAGTGGGGAGATAAATAATTGAGAGATAAGAAGTGGACTCATCAGGAGGCAGCACTGACATTTGTACATACGGTGGCTAAGAGATAAATTAGCCCTATGAGATGGAAGTCACAAACTGATGTCCCCATTTCTCCAGGTTTAGATCTGAGAGAATTCTCATTTTTCCAAAAGTCAACCTACACAGTGAATTCAAAACAGTTGTTGCATTTTCTCACAACCAGCCACCTTAGCCAGTTTGCACGAAGGCAGCTATCCTGCTGCTTCCTCTAAGCCTTTGTTATGAACACACTTCTCCCTGAATGGAACACTGGGAATAGAGGTAAAGTGGAAGGAAAATTAGATGAAGGCTGAAAAGTTTCAATATCTCTCACTAGATGAATGAATAAACAAGATGTGGGATATCCATACCATGGAAGAATGACTACTCAAAACTACTGAAATGTGATAAAAAAAATATAGTCAATGTTTAAATAAAAAAAATTAAAATGTATTAAAGTGAAAGACACATTGAGGTTAATCTTCCTCAAGATATCCTTCCTTATTTGAAAACATTTATCCTATCATTCTTGCCACTTTCTGGAGCTGTTCTGGAAGTCTTCTTACATGGCTATCTTTTTGTGACTGCCCTGATGTCCTAAATTGTTGGGAGCAATGCTACATAATTCTAGGGAAAAATCATTTGAGTAGGCCTAGTTCTCCTGCCTACAGGCCAGCTATAACACTCCAAGACATAATTCCATTTTGGCCTCAGGTCACAAGGGAGATCTCAATGATCCCCTGATGCTGTAATGCTCCAGGACAAGACCACACCTGCAAGAGACACCCTGGGAGGAACCAAATCTTCATCTGTGTAGTTCCTGGGAGGAACTAAATCTTCATCTGGATAGTTCCTCATTGTTCTTAGATTTCTGCTGCCCCCACCCAGTCTTTTGTTACACCTTGTTCATCCCAATGTGATACTGAAATCTACATATTCATTTGTTACATTTGTTTCTTCGGATGTACTAAATAAAAGGTGCTGCAAGCTAGGGCTTCTAGTCTTTGCCGCCCAGAGAGCAGCACTGATCAGACCCAAAGCTCAGCTTCTTCTCAGTCTCATTTCTACCTTTCCTGTAATTCGCCGTATGCTGCCGTGGCTCGCAGGAGACTGGGACTTACTGCAGAGGTTCTGGTAACGTCCCCTTCCCCTGTTCCCTACACTAAATAGATTAAAAATCAAATAAAAACATTAGGGTATGTCCTCATCCAACTTATTCTCTGGATCTGGCATTGTGCAACTTCTGGCTCTTCCCCAAAGTCAAAATGACTATGAAAGATAAACATTTTGAATTTATTCAGGACATCAAAGCAGCCACAACAGAGCAACTAAAGATACTCATGAAAGAAGTCTTCCAGAGCTACTTTAAAAAGTGTTAAGAATGATGTGGTAAGTGTGTTCATAGTGAAGGGAAGTAATTTAAAAGGGAATTAATGGCAATGTGTCTTTTATTGTAGCAATCTAAAAAAATTTAAACATTGACCTATTTTTTTATCATACTTCATACAAGGAACAAACCATGGGTCCATACAAAATACAGATGGGCCTCAAAAATATTATGCTAAAAAAATGTTAAATGAATGAAGCCCAATAGTGCATAATGAGTATTGCATATGAATAAAATTTTGGAGACAGAAAGTGGATTGCTGATTATCTGAGGCTAGATATGTAAGGGAGGACCAACTGCAGGGATACAAAGGCCTTTTTGGGGCCACAGAATGATTCTCAGCTGAGTTTTGTCATAGTTATACAATGCATAATTTACCAAAACTTACTGCACTGTACACTTAAAAATGGATTTTATAAAATGTTAATTCTCCCATTAAAGCTGTTAAAAGATTAAATGAACAAGGAGAAGAAAGAAATTTTAAAACATTGAAATGTCAACATCAAAAAAAATGGCAGGAGGGACCTTTGGAAATAAGTCAAATTTTTTTCAGGGAAATTAGAAAGGAATATGGACAAGGAAGAATAGGAAAGAGACATGAAATAGAAATGGAAAGAAACAGATCAGGTTCATCTTCTATCTTCGAGTGGAAGTAAATACAGCCTCGTTATGAATCCTCCTGGCCTCTCAGCCCTGACCATCATATACACAAGGATGTTTCAGTGCAGTCAAATTTTTACACAAAAATAACATCTTCGCTCTGGCATTTCCTCAGAATGTCTAATAGTACCAATAACATATGATAGGTTTACTAGCTCATCATGATCTAGTTTTTTAGAGTATGTAAGCTGGCTCCAGAAATATTTTGGGGCAACCAAGCCCTCCATCCTAGAATAAAGCATTTATACTTCTCAGCTTTTGAAAACAGGGAATTTTACTTGCCCCAGCCTAAGGATATTTTCCCAATCTCCTCATGAAATCTCAGAGATTGAGAATGCAGGGTAAGAGATAAAAACTGTAAGGTCATTCTGTTCCTTAAAAAGTCATTTGCCTTGGACAGAACAACAGAAATAATTCAGAATGGCAGGAGCTCCACTTTGACATTGTTCTGTTTGTTCCCATTTGAAAACAATTTCCTGCAAACAGGGTTGGCAGATTCTGAAAGTATCCAACTGTCATTTTGAGAAATTTTTTTAAAAGTCATCTTCTTTGAATAAATATTTGATGCTCTTCATAGAAATTTTGAAATGTATGTTTTTATTCATGTCTTGAATCACTAAGACAGCCAACATACAGAAGGGAATTTTTGAAAAGAAAAATTAAGTTGACAAATAAAATCATTAATCTCTCATAGTCATTGGGGACAACAGTCCTCTTACTTGGTGAGGCATCAGGCTTGGATTTTGGCACCTTTATATACTGTGAAATGAGAAGCCCCATCCGTGGAGATCCGATCTGCAGGGTAAGTTTTGGTAAAATTCTTTTGAAAGTTTAATCATATGACTGGATGTAAAGGGCTTGGGGCCTATTTCAACACAAACTTTTAGAGTTATTATTTTTGATTGGCAAATTAAAATTGTATATATTTATGGCACACAACATGATGTTTTATGCAATGTTATATTGTGGAACGATTCTGGGCTTCAGTAGAGCTGGGAGTGTGCTGGATGGGTGACACCTCCCACTGTTCGTAAGAATGTCCCCTTCTCCTTAGCCCCTTCCTCACCAGCTACCTGGAATTCCTTCCCCAAATACTCATGGAGGTACTATCCTGGGGGATGGGAACTGGCTAGACTACAGAAAAGAATGGTAGAAATTCACATGATAAAATCGAAGCCTAACTTATTCCTGCACCCCAGCACTAGGCAAACAGTAGCCGGAATTCAAGATTTGATCAGCAATGCTAGGAGAAGATTCTGAAAATACCCAGGACATTGGAATAACAGACTCATCCCACTCATGTCAATCTCTGAGGTCCTGGAAAAAGAGAGATGGGAAGATAAAAGGACAAGACAAGGCAGTTATGGAACCTCAGTTCCCCAGACACGGGGAGCTTAAGTCCTAAGCTGCAAAGGATAGGGGGTGACCCTGAAAGGCAGTCAAGTTGGCCTCCAATGCAAGAAGCACCTGAGACAGAAAGGGAAAGAGAGAAAGGCTTGAGATGCCAGTAGGGGTGCGGAGAGTGCTGGGAGGCAAGTGAGCAGCTGGTGGTGGTGGGACCTGGTGGCGGGCCAACTTGCTCCAGTGACCGCTCGGAAAGCAGGGAATTGCCTCAGCAGACGGGAGCAGAGGTAAGTAGTACCAAGGAGCAACTCTGAATTTCCTTTCGAAATGTTAATGTGCTCTGTGGGAGGGAGGCTGCTTGCTGGACTCTGCCAGGGAGGGGGCAGGGTCTAGCTCCCCAGCCCAGTCAGACCACCCGGGCATGCCCTGTTCCCAGCATCTCATCACCCACCCAGGTCACAGTATAAGGCTCCATGCAGATTTACCGGAAGGCATTAAATATTTCAATACTTTATGGTTACGCGTCTGCTTTCCATTTAGTTTATTATTTTTCATTTGCTACTTAAAGTAGTTACAAATGTTAAGTTAACAAATTGCCACTTTGGTTGGGGCCCAATCTTTGTAGGTGGAGTCTGTATGTGTCAGTCCTGAGAAATGGGTTTGCATTGCATCAGGGAGGAACCCAATGGGATTTCTGAGAAGAGGAGTTGCACATGGGAATTTCCATTTCTCAACTGGGGGAGATTTTGTTCCTTTGGGGGGAGACTGGCAATTTGTGAAACATTATTTGTTGTCATAACTGGGGTGGGGGAACTACTGTGGCATCTAACTATGATGGTTTCTGCTCAGTATAGACCAGGGTCTCTGCTGAACATCCTGCACAGCATGGCCCCACAACAAAGAATTATTTGGCCCCAAATGTCAATAATGAGGAGACTGAGAAACATAGCTCTCAAGGAATCTCTCGCCCTGGGAAAGCCCGGCTGGGAGGCCAGGTAGATAGGCAAACCTGATTACCTAAGCTCTGGGGGCCATCTGTTCTCCAGGCTACAGTACCTGACAGTGCCAGCCGCTCTGCTCTGTGCTAAAAATGAGGCCATTAGAAATCTCATGTCATCAATAAGAACCCAGTGCAGTAATTAAGATAGAGGACTAATATCTAGAATATATAAAGTACTCAGAAAAATCAGGCCTCCCAAAATAAAAGACCCAGTCAAAAAAGGGGCAAGTGAAAGAACAGAGCAAGTGCAAATGGCCAATAAGTATGAAAAAATGTTCAACATCTCCAGCCATTAGAGAAATACAAATTAAAACCACTTTTAAGATTTCATCTTACATCAGCATGCACAGACCCTCGTAATTCCAGGAGTGGAAAAGCTGAGGCAGGAGGATTGCCATGAGCCTGAACTAAATAGACCCTGTCTCAAAAAAACAAAAACAAGAACTGTTTCATCTTATACCAGAAAGAAAGGCAATCATCAAGAAATCAATTAATAACAGATGCTGGCATGGCTGTGATGAAAACTCCTCCTATGTTGTTGGTGGGAATGTAACCTAGTACAACCATTATGGAAAACAGTATGGAGAAAATGAGGAAAGGGAATCTAGAGATGGAGGGAGGGAGGGAGGAGGGAGGGAGGTGGGTGGGAGGTGAAGGGGATTAAAAAAGAATCAAGATGTGTTATGTACATGTCCCTAAGATGAATGTAAACTGCAAATATTGTAAATATGTACTAATAAAATTTTTAAGAGGTAGAGCTGCAAAGAAATAATCGCCGTGTAGTGTAACTATGCATGCAGAAGAGTGACTGTTTTATGAAGGATGAGTGGAGTGGAGGGTGAAGGTCAGGGAAACAGAGGTGGGGACAAGGATTGCTATGTGAGCTGTATATACATTTGAAAAAATAAGCAGCTTATTGCATTTCCTTCCTTTGGGCAGAAAAAGAGGGCAAAGAGGAGAAAGGAGCCAAGATGATTTACAGCTGGGATCCAAGACAAAATGTTAGATGACTGAATTGATCACATGGTTGCTGGCTACAGCATCCTGGGAAGGAGATGTGCTTGGTTCTTTAAATTTTCATCAGCCTAGGTTAACCTCAACCCACACAGAATTGACTATTCACAAGGAGCCCGGGAGATGGGAAGCAGACCAAATTTCACTTTGCAATCAATCATTTCTCCTGTTTTCATTCAAAGGTTATCTGAGATAAGCCATGTCAGTATCTTTTCAGCTAATACTCTGCATTTAAGCTTAGTAAGGAAAGTCAACCAAAAGTTGAAAGGAAGCCTAGAATTCCACCTGTCACAGTCTTGGGATCTAGGAAGGGCAGGCTCTGAGGGCACCTAAGTCCAGCAACGCAGTAAGGTTCAATCCTTGGTTAGACATTGGATTTTGAGAACAGTTTATATTTAATTTATTTTGTATAATCCATTGTCATTCAGATATTATAATCACTGGGTCCTTTCCTTTCCCCCATGAACACACATGTCTGGCCAAACTACAACACTCCACAAAAGCTATAGTAGCTTGTCTTTTAAACCCTGCTCTTAGTTTTTCTTCAAATTCTGAAATACTTCTCCTTCTGTATTTCCCTGGGTGTTAAAAAGTGGGATGAAAGCCATGTAAAAGAAGGTCTCTGGAGTAGAAATCTATTCATTACTTTAAAAACATTTCCCGTACGTCTGTTCTGTGCACGGCTCTGCACGTGGCACTGGGGACAGACTGAAGAATTCGCCACAGATGTGAAGCTGTGAGATGTGAAGACATGGTGTCTCAGAGCCAGGCTCTGGGAAGCAATGGTCTGGGTTCAAATCTCAGCTCTGCTACTTATTATGATCCTAGTTAAGTCAGCAATCTTGCTAATCTTTGCTTTCTCTACCTGTAAAATGAAAAGTGATAATAGTTTTTACATGCCAGTTTTACATGCTCTGATGACAAAATTAATTAATAAATGTAAATTCAAGTTAACAGAGTGGCAAAGAGGAAGCCTCATTAGAGTGGCCCATTACATTCGAATCTTCCCTACAGGTTGGCCCCATCCCCTCAATAATCAACTCCTGCAAGAATTTTGGTGCCAGCTTCAAACAACCATGAAGTCCAAAATGCACCTGTCCTCTTAGGGGATCATTCATGGATCATGAAATAGCTACTATGTCTAACACAAGTGGCTGTCAGGTAAAAGTGCCGAAGACCAAGACCAGACCAGGCCACAGCAAGCCTTTATTAGGGGAATAGATCTGCCGGGCTGTCTCTGAACAAAGGAGAGACAAAAGCAATATAGCTGGGGCAGGGAGAGTCTTTTATAGAGACTGGGGTGGGGTTTGTAGGGGCTGAGGTGGGGTTGAGTGAGGCAGTGACTAGGGAATGGAGGAGCCGGTGATGTCACTATGTGGTAGGAGGTGAGCGAGTATTAGGTTACTTTCTAGGCGGGAACAGGGGCATGCTGGGAAGAAGGGTTTATTCTTTGGTGGGAGCAGCCACCTTGGCGTGATGTCACACAGGGGAGGGGGCAAGGCACCATAGGAAGAGGGCAGCTACTATACATAATAGCTGCTGAGGTACTGGGAGACCTATCAGTGGCCTGGAGTGAGACTTTTGGGCCAACTAGTTAACAGGAATAGCTTTGTGCTGAAGATAGGAGCTGATCGCATCTGAGATTAAAACATCAAAGAAAAGGCAAAACTTGCTACACATTTTTTCTCCCAAGGTCAGCCAAGGAGGGGATTGTGTGGTTTTCCAGATGAACTTTGTCACGGTGCTCATATAATTTACAAGGCCAAAGGTAGAAATTAAATGGGACAAGACAGTTCTACCAAGAGGCACTTCATGACATTAGGAAACACAAAGAGAAAGTACAGCAATAAGGTTTTAACATTCTTTAGGTTGAGCCTTAGACTCTCCAGTGGTTCCTGGGTAAACAGCTCCTAGGACTAGCTGAAGACTAAAGGGTCAAACTGTCTTGCTTCTGTTGGAAAGAGACATAGATTTGCAGTGTGTTATGAGAAATAAACTCCAAACAACAGAATGAATTTAGTAAACCAATGGGCATATAATTTTGATGCAAGTAGTCTTCTTTTTTAAAATGCTACACTTTGAGTAGGGGAAGTATCCTTCTCATTGAGTACTCCTCATTATGAGAAGGAAATTTCTGAGATTATCTCACTCAGCTTGTTCTTTCAGAGAGAAAATACACATGCTTTCTATTCATTTATGGCCCCAGGGTCATAAAACCTACTTCTTCCAATTTTGTTAATTAACAAATGTTTCCCAGCCTTATACTCAACCATTCTAGAAAATGTAAGAAATTATAAAACAAACAACAGCTAACCACTTGTTCACTCCCTGCCCAGCACAACCTATGTATAAAACTATTTAATAAAACAATATCCAGTGTCATTAGCCAATAATACTTCCATCAAAGTAACACCACTTGCTCCAAGGGGCTGTTCCTGCGGTCTCCCCGCTGGTGCTGGAGCTCTGTTAGAGAAGAAGCATTTCCCACGTATTGCTGTATACATAATACATTGTACTTGTAATGTGATATGCATTACTGTCTGCTGAATGAATGAATGCACGGACAGATGGGTGGATGACAGAAATGTGCCTGTATGGGTGAAGGAATGGTGACTGAAAGGTAGAATTTAGGGTCAAAGGAAGAAGTAGAATAAACTAGCTTGGGGGAAACAAAAGAGAGACAAAAGAGGTAGGAAATCTTTGAGAAGCCAGAGTATGTTCTGGAAAAGAAAACAGACTATTCCACGATAATGTTCAACAAAAACTGCTCTTATTTTACAGTATTTCCTGGCCAGGTGTCAAGGCACACACCTGTAACCCCAGCACTTTCGAAGCTGAGGCCCTAGGAGGATCACTGTGAGTTCAAGGCCAGCCTGAACTACATAGCAAGACCCTGTCTCAGGAAAAAAAAAAAAAAAAAAAGGTATTTCCTCTTACTCTGACATCAGCAGAATCTGGAAATCAGATAGCCAGATAGTAAATAGTTGAAAACTGTAACTATTTAAACTCTCTCTTCTTTTGCTCGAAAATGTACCCATAGCACCTGATACATAACAGATACACAATAAATATTTGTTCAAATAAAGAATTCATGCTTTAACCTTCTTTTCCACAGCCTTGCCAGTGATCATGGACCCTCACCAGAACAAACATGAAGCCGAATTTCAGTTTTGACACTAGCTTTGCAAAATGGTTGTATTTTTTTTTTTTTCTTAGACAGGGTCTCAATATACAGTTCAGGCTGGCCTTGAACGCACTGTGCAGCCCAGGCTGGCCTTGAACTCACAGCAGTCCTCCTGTCTCAGCCTCCCAAGCGCTGGATCACAGGCATGTGCCTCAAAGTCTTTATTCTTTTTCATTATTATTTTATTCCACCCCTCCCCTTCCATGTACAAAAGCTTTGTTTTCATTTTTTCCTTCTATTTTTACTCAAAGTTTTTATTCTTGTCTTAATTTTTTAAAAAATCAATCCCTGACTCTATATCTACTTTTTGTTCTTTTGGCCAGCCCAGAGCATACCTGTTCTATTTCTCCACTAAAGACTGACTTCTCCCTGCTGGGAACCAGAACCTTGACCAGGGACCCACACCTGTCGCCCATCTCTGCCATGGGGGACACCTTGGTTCCTTCCTTGGCCTCCTTTCCTTGCATATTCCAGTGGTTACTTGCTCTGGTTTCCTTCTCTGTGGCTGTGTGTCATCTACATGGCACCACCAGTTAGGTGGGTGTTAAACTTGAGAGCGGCTGCAACTTCCGCTCTCCTCACCACTGCAGCACCCAGGGCAGAGCCTTGCAGTGACAGCCGAGGCAGCGAAGGCCCCACAGTCTCCACAATCGCTTCCTTTGGATCACCTCAGCCAGCCTCTTTCAGGGACCCTGAATTCACACCCACAGCTCCATTTACCTTCCCCAGATCAAGGCTACTAATCTCTATTTTAGTCTCTATCTGAATAGCAGAAAGTGTGTTTTGATTGGTTTACACTGTGTTTCCAAATGATTCTTGCTATTTTTCCTTTGAATTCCATCCCATTAAGAGACTTTGCTGTGAAACTCCTAGGTCTGGTAACTCAAGAGTGCTCCCAAAGCAGACTTTGACTTACATGCTGTCAGTTTGCCTTGAAAGGTCATGTGGTAAATCTACATCCTGGAGATTTATTTTCAGGCTGGAAAAACAGAGACTTAGACTGCTTTCCAGAACTCTACAAACCTCCGAAACTAGTATCCGAACATTTCTCTGCAAGTACTAACACGTGCTTTGCAAAGCAGGTGTCATACGCTTTTTAACAACACTCTTCTTGGCTATGCTCTGCACTCCTTCAGCTGTCCTCATGCTTTTCACTCCTTTTACCATTAGTTTTGTGCTGTGCCATTTAAACTCTATTCTCAGATAATTTTTGTATCAGAAATGATTAAGACCTCTTGCCCTGGAGTGAGCTTTGTAAGACACAGATGACAGCACGTTTTGATAAGGATCTGGGCACAGAGAACCTCACTAAACCACCCCTTCTTCCTGCTGCCAAATGGCAGGGTTATGGTGAGGTTTCTAGGCAATGTTTTTGGCTCTAATAGCCAGAAAGTATTGTGAAGACTACATGACCTTCATAAATCTTATTGCAGATCATTTTAGGAATTAAGGTTGGGATTAGTGCTGATCTCTATTAAAGAGGTAATTTTGGTAATTTGGGAGTCCCATCAATAGAGCTGAGTTCATTATCAAACATTTCCTCAGATGTACCAACTAAAAGTATCATTGAAGTGACAACTGACACCTGCTAATAGGCCCATTTGGACTATGCCTTTCTAAGAGATGTATTGATTCTCATGTTTTCTGCTTATTACTAGGTAGATGATAATTTTCTCTCATGTTTCATGCTTTTCCCCCTGAAAATCAGGGCTTTCTCTCCCCACAGAGAACATGAAAAGATCAGCAGTTTTAACTTAGGATTCCTGATTTTTGCTCCTGAGGTCCCTACCTGTCTCCCTCTTCCCTGCACACAACACAGCATGTACACACCTCTACACTGACACACACTTTCTCCCTTCTCTCAAGATACTTTTTTCCTAGCTGAGGATGGCTGACTAATAACCACAGATGGGCAAAGTCTTCTACAGTTGTGCAAGGAGAAAGTCCACTAACCCTGGCCTTCAGGATGGTGGGAGTGTTGGCAATCTAAGGGTAATGCACAAAAAGGAGACACAGACTCCTACTGGGCAGTTACCATCTGTTACTCACTCCTGCTAACTGAACTTCCATTTGGTGCTAAATTAAGTTCAGACTAGAGCAAAGACCTATCTTTTAAGTATTTAGACTTGTACTGGGCAGCTGATAACATGTATTTATCAGGCTGAATTCTCAAGCACTCTCTAAAACTTTATTTCAAGGCTCTCTCACGCTCTATAAAGAATTAAGTGTCCTTTCTGGCTTAGCTTGATCAGAGTACCATATCTTGAGAAATGTTTATAGATTTTTTAAAGAAAAAAAAAAACCCAGACACTGAAGACTTCCAAAAATATTAAAGTATTCCTTTTTTAAATTCCTAGATGATGGAGACATTTGTAGGCCTAAAAATTAAGTAAATAAAGAGGCAATTACAAATGCCTGTTTCCTTGACAACTCCCCTCCCCCAGTCCTCCTGTGATAGGGAAAAACCAAAATGAAAGTGAGGAGGGGTAGCTGCCTAGCCTCGCCGGACCCCGGCAAGCCCAAGCCATAGCAGACTCAGGAAGGAAATACAAATAAACCAATTTACATCGGGGCTGCATTTGGGATAGTATTTTTTGGCGGTTGCCATAGAAACGCCAGGGGACGGAAAAAAACGTGTTGCACGACACAAAAGAGAGCAATATGTACCACGAACGCTCTCCCTAGCTTCGTCTATGGCAGAGAACTGCTTTCCCTCGAGGAGGGGTGGACGGGCACGAGCTGAAGCTGTCCACAGCCCCGAAAGGGCGCTCAGCGGCCGCACAAAACAAGGGTCCCTCGGTGGGTGCGAAACCAACCGGCCCCTGCGCCCCGCCGCAAGTCCCGCCCGGCGCCCACCCCGCAGGCAGGGTCCGAGGGAGACGCAGGCGGGAGCCGAGCCGGAGGAATCCAGAGCCGGCCACACCCAGGGAAGGTGCCTGGAGATGGCACCGAGGCACCTACCTCTTTCCTGGCAGCCCTTGGGACATGGACTTAGGAGCCAGAAACTGAGCGACAGCCGGCTGGGCTTCAGAAATTGCCACTACTTTATAGGAGCTGTAAGTCAGCCAACACTGGAAAGAAAAAGCGAGACTCCACCCAAGGGGTGGACCCTACGGGAAGGAAAAAAAGTGGTCCTCAGCTGACGTCTCTCCCCACCCATGTCACTTCCTTTTAAAGCTACGATTTAGCAGCCACGGGGAGGGAAGATCGGACCGGTGTAACATGAGTCACTCCCTTCCCCTTCCAACTAGTGTGGGGAGAGCCCCCTCGGCCTCCGCTGGGGTCGCGCTGGAGCTCTGCTCGGGAAGCGGGCCCCTTCGAAAACAAAGCCCGCCAAGTGGCCTTCTCGCTGTCTCCCTCTCCCGAACCCTGTTGCATCCCCCCGCCGAAATGGCTCCTTCAACCTCAGACTCCCGCTCCTCTGCGCTGCGACCTGGAAATTGTCCTCAGTTGGCTTATATTTAATTCACCAAGCCGACGACCAATTTGTTTGGTAAAACGCCCACGCTGTTAAAAACAAAATCTCCCTCACCTCTGTCCTCCGCGGTGCTGGCAGACGGCGTCCACTCGGAAAACCCGAAAGCCCCTTCAACAAAATAATGCTAAACACTCGAAAGACTTAGATTTTAACAGCCAGGATGAAAGAAGCTCCCGGCCGATGCGTTTTCTCCCTCCAAACCGAGGTTGGTTCCCACCGCATGTGCGCGCACACGCAAGCTCACACGCGCTTGCACGTGGTATTTGCACGCGGTGAGAGAGAGGGTCTGAGAAGACCTTCTTAATGAAGCAGAGACATCACAACTCCAAAAAGAGGCAGGCTGTGAGACCACAAAAGTGCCCGCCCTCCAACATTCCTAGAAGGCTCTTTCAATCTCAGGATGGCTAAAGTGGATGCCCTTCAAGCGTTCGCGTTACACCCAGTGGCATAAACGACATTCGAGTGTGTTCAGCAGACTCCCATTTTCACCCGATTCTTGAGATGGTTACCATCTATAGGGGAGTTTAAATCTGCTCATCAATAGCGAGAGCACTTCGCAGAATTACTGGGTTATGAACGCGCCCCAAGCGCGCAGGGAGGGTGGAAAGAGCTCCCTGGTTGTGCTGGGGTGAAGGGGCCACTCACAGTCCAGGAAACAGGGCTTGAACTGGGCCTCCAGGGCAGTGGCATTTTAGTCCTGTGGGATGGGAAAGAGGGAGGAGAAAGTAGGGCCGAGGATAGGGATGGAGGACGTTTCGGACTATTAGAACAGAAAACCCACTTGTGGCAGGCAATGATTTTAATATACGTGTGAAAATAAATCTGACCATCGAGTAATGCTAATAAAGTTGATAAGAAATTTCTTGCAGCTAAGGCAATTTTTCAAAATTCTCTCATAATTTTTCAAGTTACATTGTACAATCTCACTGTGAGTGGAAATATGAAAAGATATTTTCAAAATATTTTTCAAATAGATTTTCTCACAATTGATTTTTTTTTTCCAGTACCAAGAATCGAACTCAGGACCTTGCACTTGCCAGGCAGGTGGGGCACCACTAAGGTACATCCCCTGCCCCACAGTTGAAGTTTAAATGGGAATTTATGTCAAAATTTACAAATTGCATAAATTTATGCTATATTTATTACTAGTATAGCCAATAATTCTAATGGAAACAATATAAAATTAAAAATTCTGACAATTTCAACTCTCATAGAAATATTATGCTTATTGTTGCTAACATTTTGCCTATTTAGATAATATCACTCAGAGTCCCAATTATCTCAAAAACATAGCTGAAATTATAAGAGAAAAAATTCAAAAAATTTAAAGTGAAATTACAACTGTCATGGATTAAATCCTATACTTAGAAAAGATAATCTATGGGCCCGGGGATTTAGCTCAGTAGCACTGAGCCTGCCCTGCAAGCAGAACACTCCTGAGTTTGATCCCTGGTACCAAAAAAAAAAAAAAGATAATTTACGTATTTTATAACACCTTACTTAGCTATTCTGTTTTAATAAAGAATTTTAAACATTTCCAGGACTTAATCTAACAACCACTTCCACAAAAATATGGATAGGACATGAGCTCTGTCCCAAAAGCCTTGAAGTCTCAGAAAAGAAAGAGACTAGTAAACAATTAAGACACAAACAGAGGCAATGACTGCAGTCTGCACAAAGTTCAGAGGTGGTCAAGAGAATGGGGAGAAGGAAGGGAGAGGTTTTCTTTGCACAGTTTCTTAGCTCACAGCCAACTAAAAACGGTGGAGGTGAACAGTGTATTCATCAGCAAGATGGAAAGAAATAAATACTGTAAAGAAGTAATGACAGGGTCCAGATGTGGCTCTGGCACAGCACCTGCCTGGCAAGCGCAAGGTCCTGAGTTTGATCCCGGTACCAGAAAAAAAAAAGAGCAACAAAAAAATAATGACAGAGACTGGTTGTGATGGTGCATACCTGTAATCCCAGCACTTAGGGGGCTGAGGTAGGAGGATCTCAGTGAATTTGAGGCCAGCCTGGGCTATATAGTGAATTCAAGTCCAGCCTGAACTATATTACAAGACCTTGTCTCAAAAACACAAACACACGGGGTGGGGGACGGGACAAAAAACACAATAATGTCAGGATGAGCAACCTCAATCCAAAAAATATGAAATCCAAAACTTTTATTATTTTGCTTTTTCTTTTTTTTGAGACAGGGTCTCACTATGTAGTCCAGACTGAACTTGAAATCACCATGTAGCCCAGGCTGGCCTCAAACTCACAGCCGTATTCTAACTCAGCCTCCTGAGTGCTGGGATCACAGACATGTGGCACCACACCAGCTCAAAATACAAAACTTTTGATTTCAAGCATGATACCACAAGTGAGAAATTCACACCTACCTCACGTGATGGGCTGCAGTCAAAATGAGACACACCAGGAATATGCATAAAATTACTTTCAGGCTATGTGTATATGAAACAAATAAATTTTGTGTTTAGGCTTGGGTCTCATTCCCAAGATATCTCATTATGTATATGCAAATTTTTCTAAATCTGAAAAAAAAACCCCTCTGAAATCTAAATGGCCCAAGCATTTCAGATAAGGGATATCAATTTGTCAACTAAAAATAATTTAGACAGAGATATAAGATATAAACTAGCTATTCAGAAATGCAGTGAAAGTAACCAACCAAAAGCAAAAAAGATGCAGCCTCACATAAAAATACAACTACAAGAGAAGAGATGTCATTTCCTTCGCTACTATTTGTCAAATATTAAAGCAACTGCAAAGCACAGTATGAACAGGATGCCATGGGATGGGCCCTCTCCTCTCTTGCTGAGAACAGTAAATTGATACAGTCTCTGGATTCAATTAAATAAATTTTGCACAAGCTTTTAAAATGTTCATACTCCTTAATCCAATAATTCAACTCATTATAATTTATACCAAAGAAATGAACAGAGAGAAATCCCAAGGTTTTGGTATGTGTACATTCACCAGGGTCATCTGTAACAATAAAGATTAGAAACCATTTCATGTCTGAAGTTGTAGGAAAGCTCTGTAAGTGACAGGAGTCATATAATGGACTACTCTAAAAAATTTCAGATGCCATTTTTGAAAGATGGAGAAATTTCTATGATGTAAATGGAAAGGGAACTAAGCCATGTAAAAATGTAATTCCCTTATTATGGCTATACAAATATGTATTATGTTGTATGTATTGGTTGAGTAAGCATCCTCCCAAATTCCTGTCTACTTAGAACCTCAGAATATGGCCTTATTTGGAAACATGGTCTTTGCAGATGTGCTCAGTGAAGATGAGGTTGTACTAGATGAGGGGTGGCCCTAGATCCAAGGACTAGTGTCCTTTATAGGAAAAGGAGAGACTCAGAAAGACACATTCAGAGAACAAGGCCACGGGGCAGAGACTAGGTGAGTGTGCCTGGTAGTCAAGGACTGCAGCAGCCACCACAATCTAGAAGACACGAGGGACAGGTTCTCCTTCCACAGAACCAACCCTGCTGACACCTTCATTTCAGACTCCTGGCCTCCTGATCACTAAGAGAATAAATTTCTGTTCTGGTTTGCTTTTTTAAAATTTCTGTTGTTTTAAGGCACATGCTTTGTGGTCCACAAACTAGTACAGTGTGTAAAAAGGTCATTAAAGTCTTCACCATGGTTGCTTCTGGGGCATGATTTTTATTGGATTCTTTACATTCTATTACAGTGTGTAAAACTTCCTACAGTGTATATGCATGATTCTATAATAATAAGAAAATTATGATTCGAAAACAAATGATCCAAGGTTTCTAAAAGCACAGTGGGCTAGAGCAATTTAGGACAGAAGCAAAGAGTAATCCTCATGATTATGATGTGTTAAATCCCAAAGATCAAAGTGTGTTCAGAGTCCTCTGCAAGGGTAGAATTCTGTGTATATCAGAAATGTTTTTCTAACCTAAGTTTTGGTTTTTAAAGTGATGAATATCGTTTATCTAAAATTTTAATTGATATATCATATACTGAATTGCTGTATTAGATATTTAGGCACTCATGGCATAATTTCAAAGTCATCATTCTCTGAACACATTGTTAGCCAGATATTGTCATTTTTTGTGCATTATTTCCTCCTGCCTTGTGTTGGGAACACTGATATATATATATATATATTTATGTATATCTCCATATAGAAAGGTAGATATATAGTTTGAAATTTTTCTCATTATAAAATATAAAAATATCATAGATTTGCAATTATGATTGTCTTACTTTATATTAAATTAAGAATTGTGGCCCCTTAAAGGAGATGAAGAAAATGTGAAAATAATAAAGTAAAAATTTGGTATTTGTAGTACGTAATCTTGGATTAATAGTTGTATATTTCAATAAAGTCTATTTGATTTTTTAAAGTATGTGATATATACTCATATATTACTGACAACCAGGTCTTAATGTATTTGCAGAATGCTTTGTTGATCAGCTCTCGATATATCTCTTTTTATCCCCCAGTACTAGGAATTGAACCTAGCACCCTTACACCAAACTACATCCCCAGCCCTTTTTATTTTTTATTTTGTGACAGGACCTAAGTCACTAAATTACTCAGGCTGTTTCAGAACCCATTCTACATAATTTTGGGGAAAAATTATTTCATAATTCAATTATGAATAAGGCTATCTGAGGCCTAGTCTTCTTGTCTATGGGACGGCTATGGCATGTGGAAACATAACTCCGTTTTGCCTCTGGTCACACCTGAGGCCTCAATGGTTCTGTGATACTGTGACTCTTGAGGGCAAGATTAGATCAGCTGAAGACATCCTGGTTCTTTGAGAACCAAGTAGTAATAAAAAAAAAGAGAAAGGATTCACCTTGGAAGGGACAAATTCCTTACCAGTTTAACTGGTCCCACCTACTGTTGTAAGAACATTTTGCTCATCTCACTTTCCTCATCAACATAAATTCCTCACAGACCTAAACTCCTCCTCAGCATAAAATCCTCATCAATTTAGGATTACCACCACCCTCTGAGCCACCTGATACTCTCTCTGATTGTTATATGAACCCAATAAATAGTGGCAAACTCTGAGTGTCTTTGTCTTTGCCCGCTCTGAGGCACTGACTTCTGGGCCCTTCATATATTTTGAAATCACGCAAGTCTCTATTGTCTTTTTTTCTTTACCCCTCGATGTCCCCCTTTCTAGGCAGTTGGAGGATTGATTGCCATCTGATAAGGCTGAATTAGAACTTGCACTGTTCCTGCCTCAGGTTCCCAAAGTGCTGGGATCACATGTTTGCAGCATCACATGTCCTTCGTTTCCTTCCTTCCTTCCTTCCTTCCTTCCTTTCTTCTCCTTCTCCCTCTTCTGCCCCCTCTCCCTCCCCAGCACCCCTCTTTCTTTCTTTTGTGTTGGGGATCAAACCCAGGGCCTCCTTACCTGTTAGACAAGCCCTCTGCCACTGAGCTACATTCCCAGCCCCTCTCAATGTATTTAAATTTTGTCCTAAAAATTACTGTTGGTGTTCACTTAGCTCCTTTGTCTTTTGGATATCATTAGGTCATTTCAGCCTGGCTAGGGATGACCCTAAAAAGTCAACCATTCTTTTCTTGAATCCAGATAATAAGAAACTTGAAATCATACTAAACAGAAGCAAATCTATCACCATTGAAGGGGGCTGGGGATTTAGCTCAGTGGTTTTGCCACTTGCTTCGCAAGTGCAAGGACCTGAGTTCAATCCCCAGTGCCAAAAAAAAACAACAACCCAGAGACCATTGAAGGAATGGCATTCAATCAACTAGTGTCTAACTGATTGGCAGCACAATGAAAAAGATACCAGTTTCATGATCTGATTTTAAAAGACTAGGTAATGAGATATTGTTACCTGTGGGGATCCCAATATACCAGGCTTGGCCACTGTCTCATATAGCTAATCAAGGGCAGCAAAGGAGCTTAACCAGGAAGGTCAAGCCAGGAGGCATAGATAAAGAGGTCAAAGATCTATCTTCCAGGGGCTAACAGAAACCCTGGAGTTTCAAAGGAACAGAGAACAAGGGCAAGGATTAGAGATTTGCATAGCTGAGGAGTTTGGCTATCTGGTGGAAGAGGTAAATAATCCTGGTCAAATTGTGGCCTGGTTAATTGGTACATCAGGGCTGGCTCTCCAGGTTCTGGAAGAGCCATTATTGCTGGAGGGAACAATTCATTTCCCATGATGAGGTAAGGCCCCTGCCTAGTGGATTAGCCAGTTCCAGCCCAAGTTCTTGCTTTGGGTGGGAGGCGGCACCTTATGGTGGATGGTCTTCAAGACTCTGCCTTTCTGCCTGCCTCGCAACTGCAAGGTCTCAAGTTCGATCCCTGGTACCAAAAGAAAAGCCCTGTGCCAGGGATTAACTCAGGGCAAAGTGCGTGCCCAGCAAGCTCGAGGCCCTGAGTTTGATTCCCATACCAAAAAAAAGGCCCAAAACAGGTCTCCAGAGATTCCCTTCAGGAGCTTGCTGCTCCTCCACCCCTGACGGGTTGAGCAACTTCTAGGATAGACTCTCAAGCTCTGCTCATCTGAGCTCTGAGAAAGGGGGTGGGAGAGGCGGGCCCTGCAGGAGCCACTGCAGGGACCTGGTGACACTGACCAGTGGTGGCTGGCATCCGGGACACTGTGAGAGACTGCGCTTGGCTCAGTGGTACTTAGAGCATGGGAGGAAGAAGCAGGGTGGGGGGAGCAGCCCCTGGAAGAGGGGTCCAGCTTTTGTGCCCTGGCTGGGACCACACGAAGCCTGAGAAACACATGCTTTGGGATCCAGTGAGGGTGGGTCTTGGGATTGCTCTGCGGAAGTGACTCTGCGGCGGCCCCCAGGGACGCAGTAGCAGGGTGGGAGGAGAGTGCTGAGGGTTGAACCCCCTGCCGGGCTCTTCCAACCACGTCTGGCTCAGGGTGGCTTCACAGTGACCCTATGGAGCCCAGACAGCGTGCCTTGGGCAGGCCCGCATGCAGACACGGGGCTGCTCGCGGGCGCCCCCTACTGACGGCGGCGTGCGGCCCTCAGGAGACGTGATGGACGTTTACCAGCGGGAGTTCCTGGTACTGCGCCACCGCCTGCACGCGGCGGAGCAGGAGAGCTTTAAACTCTCCAAGGAGCTCAACCTGGTGCTGGACGAAATCAAGAGGGCTGTGTCCGAGAGGCAGGCGCTGCGGGACGGGGAAGGCAACAGCACCTGGGGCCGCCTGGCAGAGGACCCGCGGCTGAAGCCCTGGGACTGCTCGCATCGGCAGGTGCTGCACCTGTCCACTGTCTTCCACCACCTGCCTCACCTGCTGGCCTAGGAGAGCAGCCTGCGGCCGTCCGTCCGCGTGGGCCAGGGCCACACCAGAGTGTCGGTGGTGATGGGCATCCCGAGTGTGCGGCGCGAGGTGCACTCCTACCTGACAGACACGCTGCACTCGGTCATCTCCGAGCTGAGCCCGCAGGAGAAGGAGGACTCGGTCATCGTGGTGCTGATCGCCGAGTGACAGAACATCAAGGCCTTGTTCCCCACAGAGATCCATTCCGGACTCCTGGAAGTCATCTCCCCTTCCCCTCGTTTCTACCCTGACTTCTCCCGCCTCAGAGAGTCCTTCGGAGACCCCAAGGAGAGTCAGGTGGAGGACCAAGCAGAACCTTGATTACTGCTTCCTCATGATGTAGGCGCAGTCCAAAGGCATCTACTACGTGCAGCTGGAAGACGACATCGTAGCCAAGCCCAGCTATCTGAGCACCATGAAGAACTTCGCCCTGCAGCAGCCCTTGGAGGACTGGATGATCGTGGAGTTCTCGAAGCTGGGCTTCATTGGGAAGATGTTCAAGTAGCTGGACCTGAGCCTCATTGTGGAGTTCATCATCATGTTTTACCGGGATAAGCCCATTGAGTGGCTCCTGGACCACATTCTGTGGGTGAAGGTCTGCAACCCTGAGAAAGATGCGAAGCATTGCGACCGACAGAAGGCCAACCTTCGGGTCCGCTTCAAGCCATCCCTCTTCCAGCACGTGGGCACCCACTCCTCCCTGGCCGGAAAGATCCAGAAACTGAAGGACAAGGACTTTGGGAAGCAAGCCCTGCGGAAGGAGCATGTGAACCCACCCCCCGAGCTAACCACAAGCCTCAAGACTTACCAGCACTTTGCCCTGGAGAAGGCCTACCTGTGTGAGGACTTTTTCTGGGCATTCACACCTGGCGCAGGGGACTTCATCCGCTTCTGCTTCTTCCAGCCACTGCGTCTTGAACAGTTCTTCTTCCGAAGCGGGAACATTGAGCATCCGGAGGACAAGCTCTTCAACACATCGGTGGAGGTGCTGCCCTTCCATGGCCACCCGCTGCAGCCTCTCGATTTCCCCCCCTGAACCCCCAGTCAGGCAAGGAGGCCCTGCAGGAGGGCCGCTCAACTGCCCTGCAGTTCCCATGAAGTCCCGACGGCTACCTGTAGATAGGTTCCTTCTGTAAGGGCCTGGCGGAAGGTGAGGTGGACCTGGCCTTTGGCCCCCTGGAGGCCCTGCGCCTCTCTATCCAGATCTCCTCCCCAGTGTGGGTGATTCTGAGTGAGATCTTTCTGAAAAAGGCCGACTAGAGGAGGCTTCCGAGGCGCTCGAGGTGCTCCCGGACTGCCTGACATGTCCTCGCCACTGCCCCTGGAGGACCCGGGGGGGTCCCAACAGTGGTTCTGGTCCGGCCAGCCACGGGTCCGCCGCTGGCCCGGAGGCCCCAGGAGCTGGTGCTGCCCCAGCCAACCGGGCCACGAGGAGGCTGGTGGCCCCACACTGTGCTTGAGGGCTGGCCCGTGCCGCCGGAACCGAACCCACGCCGACGTGGACCCGGCCGGCCTAGCCAGGCCGTTTCAGAGGAGCTCTTTCTTGGGCGCTGCTGTCTCTGGCGCGAACACTGGAATGCATATACTACTTTATGTGCTGTGTTTTTTATTCTTGGATACATTTAATTTTTCACTTAAGTTCTCATATACTTCTATAAGAGCATGACTTGTAATAAAGGGTTAATGAAGAAAAAAAACAAAACAAAAAACAAAAACAAAAAAAAGACTCTACCTTTCCTGGAATCCCTGGAATCTGAGATGACTGCAGATTTAAGACAATGACTGGAGATTGCTAGGCATAGCTTCGGGGGCCTGGAACTGGATGTGGTATAAACTGGCAATTCAATGTCTTTGCAAACCCTGAAAGTTACTTTTGTTTTATTTTGGTATCCTCAGTCTTGAAGGACTCTTGAGATACACTAGACCTAGGGCTGGGGATTTAGCTCAGTTATTCTGGTGCCTGCCTTGCAAGTGCAAGGTCCTGTGTTTGATCCCTGGTACCAAAAAAAAAAAAAAAATGGAGATACACTAGATAAATTTAAACTTAATAAACCTCTTATTATTAATTTTTATTTTTTTATTTTTTTGGTACTGGGGATCGAACTTGGGTCCTTGAGCCTGCTCAGCAGGTGGTGAAACCACTGAGCTAAACCTCTGGCTTATTATTAATTTTTAGATAGACATTTCTTAAATGACTAACATGCGTATGTGCAGAGTTGACCAAAGATCTGACCCAAAGTTTTAAGATAATGAAGGAGACAGATCTAAAGTGAAAGCAGATACCATGGTTTATCCTGCTCTTAGTTACTCATCACCATCTTAGAGGATAACCTCATTCCAGTGTGATTGGAGCAGGGGCACCAGCTGGCTTCTGAATTACTGGAGACTTATTAGAAATGCAGACTTTCAGACTTAGCCCTACCTGGTGAATGAGAAACTGCATTTGAGCACCATCTATAGGGAGATAGTTTATACCACAAAGTTTGAGAAGTACAGTTATTACCAGATTCTGGGGTTCTGCAGACTCCAGGTCATTGGTGTACTGAACAAAGAATTGAACAAGACAAGCAAAAAAGGTAGTGAGGTTTCGTGTTTATTAAAGGTAGGAAAAGAGGTATGCTCTGAAAAACAAGAGCAGACCACTGAGAGAGATCACAGTGGCCACCCGGTTAATGGCGGAGGTCTTCTGTGTCCCTCATTCTTTAGGCTGACAGCAGATCTAGGGTGTCCTACCAAGATCCTGCTTGATTTCCTCCCAGAAGAATTAAAGAGAGTGCTTTCTGATTGGTCTCAGGTGCAGGACTGTGTTCTGTGGCTGTGTCCTGGATCTCTGATTGATAGGTCATGCCCACTTGCTTAGCAGGTTGGTCACCCTCTAATCTGCCTCACAGTCCTCTGCTCCCTCAGAACAGGGGCAGACCCAGTGTTTAATGACTTATCTCAGAATTCTTTTCAGAATATTACCTAGGATTTCAGACAAAAAGGCAAGTCTGAAAAAAATCTATTAGCATGGAAAATGAGAAGTGATTCTGACTTATAGTCATGATCACTCTCTGAAGTGTTGTTATTAGAAGTTCCTCTCTACTCCATGCATTTTGAATTTATACAGAATTTATACAACCCCACCCTCACCCCAAGAAAAGTAACCTTGGAATTTGGCAACCATCAGAACTAAGTTGCCAAAAGTATAGAATCTTTTCTCCATGACCACTTATGTTATCTTAGATTTGAGCCAAAGTGAGGTCTAGTTTAAGGAAACTTAGCTCCAGGACTGATCTGCAAGGGAAGCAGCCAAAGCACAAAGGATCCCAGCTACCCTGCTGGTTGCTGCTCTTGCCCTCCTCTAGCTTTCTGCTCACTCGGCAGCCTTTGCAAAATCAAAATGAGAACACACTGTCATTCTCTTTCATCTCTGTCTTCGGTACCATGAGAGTCCCCAGTATCCTTATAGTAAATTGTACATTAAGCTAGCTTTGTTACTTGCAACAGGATTGTTATTATTGTTAATATTACATTGGAAAGGGCATCTTGATGAGTATTAATTCTTTACTAAATTTTCTGAAGCTTCACCTGCCTTATTCACAAAATCAGGGGGCCAGGTTCAATGTCCAATGAGACAGCATGTATGAAGCATTTTGAAATGGTGAAACCCTCAAAAGATCATTCATTTCTCCTCTGAGTACAGAAAGGATATTGGGGGCTGAGGAATTCACTTCCTTCCACCCAGTTGAGCTGGGGCATCACCACAAGCACCACCCTGAAGCCATCCCTCCCAAATCACTACCTTCCACGCACTTGAGCTCAGACACCACCTTAGGAGCATTTCAGATAACCCCAGACCAAAGCACATGCACATTCCCTTTTATCCTTCACTCTGAGCCCAAGAGCCTGATTTATCTGCATGGCATGCAGTATTCCTTTTCTGTCATCCATTTCTCTGCTTGTGACTTTTAATAAACATAGCTGTTTTCCTCTCACTGCCATGTGTATGCTTGCAATTCATTGTTTGCTCTACACAAGAACCTGGAATCTATCTGTCAGATCTACCACACTGAAACATTTCTTCTCCCAGTTCATCAATGTAAAGATACCCCACTCTCTTGGTTCTTGTTCCCAAATCCAATAACCTGAGAATGTCCTCATTTGGACATCCTAAATGTATCTCAGACTGAGAAAGTCCAAAAAGAGATCTTTTGGCCCCAACTTGCCGTGCTCTTGAGTCCTATCTCTCTAGCGTCAGGTTTCCCATTTGGGAACTGGTAACTCTGAAGTTATCTTTGATTCCTCCCTGTTCTTCTTGCTTCTCTTTCCCCTAGATCAACCTGTTAGCTCTGTTTTCAAAGAGATTTATGGACAGTCTTTTCCCATCACTGTCACTGCTGCTTATCACTTTCCTCTTGGTTGACTTCAAAAAATTCTGTTTCAACTTTCCATTTCAGCATACAATTCAAACTCCTTACAATATGACCATATCTCTCCTGTCTCATCTCTGGCCTCTTCTCATGCTTTCCAATGCCTCACCCTTCCTCATTCCTTACCAGTGAGTTAACCTCTTCCCCTTTACCATCTGCTTACCAGGTCTTTGATGAAGCCCCCAGCCTTTAAGAGGTAGTGTTGCTTTATGCTGATCTCTACTAATGCATTTCCTGCATTGGAATATAACCAGTAGCTGTTTTTATGTGTGCATTTGCTACTAGCTTGTGAGGGCAGGATCTATGTTTTCAAAGACCTGGCACAGTAAGATTCTATAAATGCTAAATGAATAAATGAACAATTTCCCTTTGCCATAGGCAATTAGATGTCTCCGTTTCTTTCTTTTCTTTTCTTTTTGAGATAGGGTCTCATTATGTAATACAGCCTGGCCTCCGATTCATGGCAATCCTCCTGCCTTAGCTTCCTGAGTGCTGGGTTTATAGGCATGTGCCACCACAGCTGGCTATCTCAGTTTCTTCTCCTCTAACTCAAGTTTCGTTTCAGGCATCCTTTTAATCTTTCGTGTTTATATATTTAACACATTTAAGAAAATGAATTAACTCTGTAAAATCATTTTGCTCACTGTCCTTCACTGTGTTCACTTTCAATCTTTTCTTATATGCATGCACATTTTATTTAATTACAGTTATAACAAATACAAATAGCTTTTATCATATATTTACCTAGAAGATCCTAAACAGATTTCTTAGGACGTTATTTTTTTTTTTTTTTTTGGTACTGGGGATCAAACTCTAAACAGATTTCTTTATCAAACTGGGCATGGTGGCATATGCCAGTAATCCCCCACCTCCAGCACTTGGGAGGCTGAGGCGGGAGGATCACTGCAAGTTCGAGGCCAGTCCGGGCTACATAGTGAGTTCAAGGCCAGCTTGAACTACATAGTGAGACCCTGTCTCAAAACAAAATGAAAGAAAACAGATTTCTTTATCAGACTTGTCCTAATTGACCTAGTGTTGGATACTGTATGCTGCCTGCCTTCACCTGCTCTTTAGTGTCACTTATTTCTACTAATTGATTACTAGCTGAGTTTTACACCCCTTTCTTTCTTTGTTTTATTTTGTTGAGACAGGGTCTCATTATATAGTCCAGGCTGGACTTGAACTCACTATGTTGCCCAGGCTGGCCTCAAACTTGCAGTGATTCTCCTGCCTTGGCCTCCCAAATGCTGGGATTACAGGCATGCACCACACCTGGCTTCTTTCTCTCCCTTCCTTCCTTCTTTCCTTCCTTCCTTCCTTCCTTCCTTCCTTCCTTCCTTCCTTCCTTCCTTCTCTCTGCAGTGTTGGGAATGCAACCTAGGGCCTTGTGCATGCTAGGCAGGAGCTCTATCACCAAGCCATGCTCCCAGCCCAGAAGACCAGATTCTTTCTTGCCCTCTACATGCCACTGATAAAAAGCACTTTTTCTTCTTTTGGGTGATTGTTTTTCTTTTTTCTTTTCTTTTTCTTTGTTTTTTGAGACAGGTTCTCAACATGTAGTTCAGGCTGGCCTTGAACTCGCAGCAATCTTCCTGCTTCAGCCTCCCAACAGCTAGGATTATAGGCATGTGCCACCATGCTTGGCTACCTTTTGGGTGATTTTTTAAAGATAAAATCCCAGAAGAAGAGAGTTTTATGACTCATTACAAGCAGCAGTGAATGTACTAACACATTCCTGGTCGTTTCCCTTTTGTGATCATTTGTTAATACCTTAAAAGTGTTTTTGCAAATTTCACAATTTTGAAGAATATCAATTTAACTTTTGTGGCTTATATTTGAGGTTCAAGATTGTTTAAGTGTTTTAAAATTTTTTTAATCATTTTTGTTTGTTCTTGTGTGAAATGTATTTTTATTCACTGAGTTTATACCTATAATTCACATATAAATTCTAATTTGCCACTCTGTTTCTTCAATGCTGTAAACTCTGTCAATATTCAATTATATTTTCCACTAATTTTCCTTTCATTTCTTTTTTTGTTTCTTCAATGCTGGGGACCAAACCCAAGGCCTTGCTCATGCTAGGCAGGTACTCTACCACTGAGCCACGTCACCAGTCCCACTTCCCATTTAAGTTCTTATTCTGAGTTCTTTTTTCGTGTGTGTGTGTGGTGTAAGGGTTAAAATGATGAGCCAATTGCCTTTTGGCATGACATTATGAAAAACATCTTCCATTGTCTTAAGTATGGCAACATAAGAAAGTGTAGACCTTTAAAAAAAAATAAAACAGATCTCAGGACACTGGAACTTAGGAGGCACCAGGACTCTGTGCCACCTCCAGGGCTTGGAGTGTAAGATGGAGAATCAGGCAAAAACTGAGCTGCCACTGTCCATTCCACACTCCCAGGGAGCCTGGACTGAAGAATGGGTGCTTTGCTCCAGGCCAAAGCTGCAGGAGAGACCATTGCCCAGGGTCATGGGACAGACCTGATGCTGTTGGCCGAGCAGGAACCTTGGCCAGAAAAGAAAGTCAAGCAAGTGACTGTTGACACAACCAAAGCAGAAGAGAGAGATAAAATGAAGCCCTGAGCACCTTGGCTATCAGGTGACCAGACGCTGCTCTCTAGCAGAACAACTGTGAGCTTTGGTGTGCAGGGAGTTGTCCAGGTCTTCTAGTGGTCTTGAGCTGGGTACCTTCCAGGTGGACTCCAACATTGCCCTTAAGCTGGCAGCTGCTGTTTCTTTTTTTGGCAATGCTGACTGGGCTCCTACCAAACCTGTCTTTCCTGACTGTTCTAGTGGAGATGAGGCCCTTTGGGACATTTTTCTCTGGTTCCTGGATTTTGCTTTGCATTTCTGCCACTTCTACAGATTTCGTTCTATTGTTTGGGGAGCATGGTTTCCTTGGCCTTTTCACTCCCTCATTGTTTGCACCCTGGACATCTCCACAGCCTGATACCTGCCCTCATGTTCTGCACATGGAGCTCAAGAGCTCTTGGAGTGGCTTGGTGTGGTTTGTTCTCCCCCAACATAGAAAGCATAGAGTTTGGCCTTGGCCTTCAGAGAGGCCAAGTTGCCCTTTGGTGGGCTTACACATGAGAAGTCCCAGTCTTTCTATGACCACTTGGCTCGTCTAACTATTTGGCTTATTGTTTAGTCACATATTTTTCACAAGCTAGTGTTGAGTCACTTTGCACTTTTGCTCAGGGTCTCCCGGCTGCTGTTCTTGACACCTAGAAGATGGCTGTCATGACTTACACTGAGCTGCCTAGCAAGGAGGCAGAGGAGGAATTTCCTAAGGGCTTTTTCAGATCAACTTTTACTGAAATGAAACAAGAGGTATGAGTTGTTTGTTCCTAAGAGAAACCTTTTGGTGGATTTCTTAACAATCAAGTATTGGCTAAATTGTGGAATAAATATGTCCAAATCAATCCTGCAGTTGGGCCTAGTGGGAGAAAATGAATTGAGTTTCAAAAATTCAATTTAGAAAGAAAATGTGTCTTTTTTGTTCCTCATTCCCATCTCTTTCCACCCTTAATTTGTAATCTAGCATGAATTTCCCCTTTTATTAAAATACTTTTCAAAGCAATTGTATCCTGAGAAGAAAACTTCACAATACCAGGTATGCCTGAAAACACAGTGCAAGTTTAAGGTAAAAAAAATTATAGAAAAGAAACATTGCCATAAATATCCCTCAAAATACCCCCACCCCTTGTGCATGCCCCTGCTTCAAACATACTTATCCCATCATTCTTGCTACTTTCTGAAGCAGTTCTGGAAGTTCTCTGTCATGAGTGTCTTTAGTTGCACTGTCCTGGCTGCCTTAATCCTGAATTTATTCAAAATTACCTTTCCTGGTCATTTTGACTTTGGGGAAAGCTAGAGGTTGCACGGTGCCAGATACAGTGAATAAGATGGATGAGGACATACTATAATGTTTTTATGGCCAGGAGTGGTGGCACATGCCTATAATCTCAGCACTTAGGAGCCTGAGGCAGGAGGATAGCTGTAAATTCAAGATCAGCCTGGGAAACATCGTAAGATCAAGGCCAGCCTGAATTACATACATTTTATCTCAAAAAAAAATTTTTTTTTAAATGTCTATGAGCCTGCCTTTCTGTTGGCTGACACTCAGCAGCAGAATTCACTGTATTTTTTTTAATCACACCTTGTCAAGATACTCATGAAAGAGGACCTCCAGAACTGCTTCAAAATGTGGAAATAATAATGGGATAAATATGTTTCAAATGAGTTGGGTTATTTTAAGGGGGATTAATAGAAATATGTCTTTCTGTAATAATTTTTTAAAATTTTAAACATTCACTGTTTTTGATCATATCTCCTAAAATAGGCTCACTTACTGGATAATAAAAAAAAATTTGCTGAGAAGAGAGTAAAAGTATTAGGATTAGAAAAGAAATAAAACAGCAATTACTTGGGTCGGGGATTTAGCACAGTGGTTCCGCCGCCGGCCTCACAAGCGCAAGGTCCCGAGTTCAATCCCCGGTACAAAACAAAACAAAAAAACCAATTACTTGCAAAAAACAAGCTTATATAAAAAAACCTCTGAAGAATCAGCAACAATTTATTCCAACTAATAAATGACTTTAACAAGGTTAACATACCAAACTGACATTCTCTGCATGTCACCTAGAAATTGTATTTTCCAAGATGCTATATGTTCCATCCCATGTGGCCTCTGCAGCAGGACACACAATCTCTGTTGGCACAGGGTCTCCTGCCCCTTCCTGGAGCCAGGTGGCCTCATATCCAGAGTGTAGCCAAGGATGAGGCAGATGCAATGCTACGTGACTCAGGGCTCTGTCAGGAAAGGCCCAGAAAGTCCTCTAGGCTTTGACATCCTTGGGTCCCCCAAGGTTGCTCTCAGTGCTCTCCCTCTCAGCAGCCAAGTGCACCAGATGCCATGCACCAGAGTTTGTGGACACTCCCCAAAGAGTCCAGGCTGTGAGTCTGTGCAGCCCACTTGCCCAACATGTGGCCAGAGACGTCTCTGGAGGGTTCCAGCCCAGCCAATGGAGTCACCAGCAGTTCATCCTCTCAGCTAAGCCCCAGACATCCTGAGCAGAAACAAGGGCCCTCTCAGCACCTGGTCTAAACTGCTGATCTACAGATGGTATGATAAAATCACCAGTAAGTCTGAGGTGGTTGGTTATATAGTTTTGGATAAGCAAAACATGTACCAGTAATAAAGAATTAGAAAAATAAAATGTAAAAATATGTACAATGGCATAAAAAATCTCAACACCGAAGGATAAATTTAATGAAAGGTATGTAAGATCTTTAGAAAGAAAACTATAAAACTCCATTAGGAGAAATTAAAGAAGAATTAAATAAATGGGAGAATTACTACGGAACACAGATTCAAATATTTCTGTAGAGATGTAAATTTTCCTTAAACTGGTTTTGAAGCAATCTGTTCAAAAATCATCAGATTCGCAAGCTGATTCTTACATTTACATAGAAATGTAAAGAGCCAAGCACAGGCAAGAATGAGATGGGAGCTCCTATCTTTTCAGATGCCAAGGCCATGGGCTTGTGTCATCAAGCCACATTGACTGAGATGGTGCAAGAGTAGAAAATAGATCAACGATGCTGAAGAGAAGTCCAGAAATAAAGCCATGTGCTTATGATTTATGATAAAGGTTCACTATAGAGCAGTTGAAAAAGAACAGTCATTAAAAAAGGGAAAAAATATCAATTCTGAGTCAACTGGATAACCACACAGAAAAATTAAATTGTGATTCCTTCCCATACTATACATAGAAGTTATTTGTAGGTGCATTATTTAAATATGAAGGTTAAAATAATAAGACACCTTGAAGACAAAATAGAAAACTATCTTCACATAACTTTGGGGAACAGAAAGTTTGCTTAAACTGAATTCAAAAAGGATTAATTTTAAAGGAAAAGACTGAGAAACTAGATTACATTAATTAAAATGAAGAAATTCTGGTCATCAAAAAATACTATTGAGAGTCAAAAGGCAAACTACAGAGTGCAAGAAGATTATTTATAAAGTGTATGACTGACAAAGAGCCTGTAACCAAAATGTATTAAAAACATCTTTCAAATAAATAAGAAAAAGTCAATTTTGGAGAAAATGTGAAAAACTTGGGCAGGTACAAAAGTGAATATCTAAACCACCAGCAAACATTTGAAAACATGCCCAATCTCATTGAAATGCATCTGCAAGAATGGCAGACACATGAAAGATTAAACATACAGCTGTTGCCAAAAACATGGAGCAATTGGAGTAGACCCTCCTAAAGGGAAGTGAACAGCTGCCATCACTTTGGAAAGTCATGGAATGTTCCGATGATTTGGCTATATTCATAGCCCATGCATTACTCAGCAATTGCACATTTAGGCATATATCCAAGGGAAAAGCATGCACAGGAGAACCAAAGTGCACACAATCATTTTTACAGCAACCTGAACATAATAGCAAACAACCTGATGTTCATTTTTATAGAACAAGTAAATAAATGCATTATGGTATATTTATGCTATAAGATAATTGTTCAGCAATGGAAATGAATGGAACTCAGCTACATACTACAACATGAAACTGTATCACAAATATAATTTTGACTCAACAAAGCTAGGCACTTTCATTCAAAATGGGGAAAATAAGTCTGGGATACAAGTCATGACAGGTACAAGTCTACACAGTCACCTTGTGGCTGTAGAAGAGGTGAGAAGTTGGGGGCAAGAAGAGACTTATGAAGTACTTACAACATTCTCTTTCTTGTCTTGGGTAGTCATTACATGGGTTTATTCACTTTGAGGAAATTAATTTATATGTATTTATTCAATTGTGATTTTGCCTATTTCCATATTCATGTTGTTTCAATGAAAAAAGTGAAGAGGAGCTGAATGTTTAGCTCAATGGTAGAGTGTTTGCCTAGAATATGTGAGGTTCTGGGATCCATTCCTGGTACTGAAAAAAAAAGGGGTAGATATGGTGGTCCACATCTATAATATCAATACCAAGAGAGGCAGAGGCAGGAGGATTGCAAGTTCAAGTCTTCTGAGGTCAATTTAGCAAGGCCTTGTCTTAAATAAAAACATAAAAAGGGCTGGGAATGTAGCTCAATGATAGAGCTTCCTGGGTTTATCTCCAGTACCCCTCTTACATGTGCACACAGAAATAATAAGTAATTAAATAAAAAGTCAAAAAGAAAAATGATTTATTCTAACTTCTCCATTTATTATCCAATGAAAAACTCTAGATCTCCCTTCAAAATAACAGATTTGAGGCTCTTCTAGACCCCCACTTATTTTAAGAAAATTCCTCAGAGTACATGAGAATGGGCATTGCTTTGATTTCTTTCTTTCTTTCTTTCTTTCTTTCTTTCTTTCTTTCTTTCTTTCTTTCTTTC
>NW_004624855.1:1930787-2027060 GCF_000247695.1 Heterocephalus glaber | reverse complement strand
TTCCTTCCTTCCTTCCTTCCTTCCTTCCTTCCTTCCTTCCTTCTTTCTTTCTTTCTTTCTTTCTTTCTTTCTTTCTTTCTTTCTTTCTTTTTTTTGATTTAATTTTTTGAGACAGGGTCTTGCTGTGTAGTCCAGGTTGGCCTTGAACTCACTATGCAGTCCAGGCTAGCCTCAAACTCACAGTGTTCCTCCTGTAATTAAGTTTACTTCTTTTTTTCTTTTTTCTTTCATTGCTTTGGTTTATAAAAATGGCTTCAGGAAGAGTGTTATAGGGAGGTAAAATAATTTGCTTTTGTTGAATGAGTCTTTGTAGTTCCTTTCTCCACCACAAATGGTCTGTTTGGACTCCTTTTTCTTTATTATGAGGACATATCCCATTGTCTTAGTTACTTTTCCTCATTGCTGAGACAAAATACTCAACACCCAAAGTTAAAGGAGAAGAGGTTTATTTTGGCTCACAGTTTGTAGAGGTTTCAGTCCATAATTGGCTGGCTCCAAGGCAGGGTGGATGACAGAGGAGAAACAGTTCATGGCAGGCAGAAGGCAGAAGTTACCAAGCAAGTGAGCTACAAGCAACAAGCCTCTTTCAGTCCCTTATGTCTTATCCAGGCTGCTGTAGCACTCATACATTTAATCCTAGCACAATTAATCCTGGTACTGCACCATGACTCAATCCCAGTGCCACACACTCTAGATCCAGCCACCTCTGAAAGCCCCACCTATGACCACATGAGACTTTGGGGGTACATCTAGACACAAGCCATAACACCTATAGTTCAACATATTTTAAAAAATTCCTCTACTACTTAATACCATCCTTTGAAGACTGCTTTCATGAATATTGCCAAAAATAAATCACATGATTCAGCAAGGCAAGGGGTCCTGTGGTGCAGATCAGGTAGGACCAAAGGACTAGCTAACACATTGAACTTGGGCATGAGAAAAACAGGAATTGAAGGTGAGACCAGGGATTTTGGCTGAGCAGATGGGGTTGGGAGGAATGAAACTACCTAAAGTAGATGAAGGGTTTAGGGTAAACTGTTGGGAGCAATGCTACATAATTCTAGGGAAAAATCATTTGAGTAGGCCTAGTTCTCCTGCCTACAGGCCAGCTATAACATTCCAAGACATAATTCCATTTTGGCCTCAGGTCACAAGGGAGATCTCAATGATCCCATGATGCTGTAATGCTCCAGGACAAGACCACACCTGCAAGAGACACCCTGGGAGGAACCAAATCTTCATCTATGTAGCTCCTGGGAGGAACTAAATCTTCATCTGGATAGTTCTTCATTGTTTTTAGATTTCCGCTCCCCCTACCCAGTCTTTTGTTACACCTTGTTCATCCCAATGTGATACTGAAATCTACATATTCATTTGTTACATTTGTTTCTTCGAATGTACTAAATAAAAGGTGCTGCAAGCTAGGGCTTCTAGTCTTTGCCACCCAGAGCAGCACTGATCAGAACCAAAGCTCAGCTTCTTCTCAGTCTCATTTGCCTACCTTTCCTGTAATTCGCCGTACGCTGCCGTGGCTCACAGGAGACTAGGACTTACTGCAGAGGTTCTGGTAATGTCCCCTTCCCCTGTTCCCTACAGTAAAGATTAAAGATTAGCATTGATTTCCATATGTTAAGACATCTATTAATTATCCAGGTTGTTGTAACAGGGTTCAAGAAGCAGGAGTCTGAAATTCAGGAGAGAGATCTAGGCTAGAGATTAAGTGTTGGTGGTGTCAGCACAGAGTTGGCATTCCAAGCCACCAAACTAGGTGAGGTTATCTTAGTGTTGACAGGTGGAGAAGTGTACCATGCCAATTACATTTGAATTCAGATAAATAATGAGTGATTGTTAGCATAGGAGTGTTTTGTGCAGTATTTGATTCAAACTATACTGGTTCAAAGTAAATATTTGGGGCTGTGCAATATTTAGGATATACATGTACTATCAAATGAATTATTTGAAATTCAAATTTAACCTAGAGGGCCAGGGATTTAGCTCAGTGGCACCATGCCTGCCTTGCAAGCGCAAGGCCCTGAGTTCAATCCCTGGTACCAGGAGAAAAAAAATTTAATCTAGCGTTCTTTGTTTGTTTTTTTTTTGTTGCTGTTGTTGTTTGGTATGGGGGATCAAACTCAAGACCTTCCACTTGCAAGGCAGGTGCTGGAACCACTGGGCTAAATCCCCGGCCCTAAGAGTTCTTTATTTGTTAAATGTGTCAATGCCACACTGTAGGTAAGAGTAGGAAGAGGAGAAGGTCCGGGGACAAAAACCTGGGCCTTGCAGCAGGAAGAAGTTGGGGAGAAGAGAAGGAGCGAATGCGAGACCTTGAATGATGAATGAGGCAGGAAGAAAACATTCTAATTAAGCCAGTGGTGGAACCCTGGGGGTGGGGGTGGAGAGGCCATCTGATAGGAGGCAGTGATCCTCCAGGTCTCCAGTGGGACATGGACTGGAGTTAGCCTTTTACAATGCTCCCTGGGACTGCCTTTCTCTAAATAGAGGCCAGAAGTGCCCTGAGTGGGCTCATCCACACTCAACTCATAAGAGCCTTGAAGGTGACCTTGCCTTTGGGCTAATGGCAGAATCTCCACCTTGACACTGCCCTCAGGGAGCTCAATTGGTACAGCTTTCAATGAGTTCACTGCCATATCCCTGACCAAGAAAAGGGTACCAAGCATAGATGAACACAATGGTCTCTGAGGAGAAGAAGGCCTGCGAGAGTTAGGAGGAGACTTCGCTTACCCCAGAGACCATAGGGAAGCAGGAAGACAAGCCTGGCTGGGCACTGAGCATATTCCAGGGCCAGGTGTTTCCAGAAGTGTCCACATGTGGCAGCACACACTGAGCCACCTTCCACAGGTCAAATTTAAATGTTTTTCTGTAAAAAGTAGGCATTGGTGGTGTCACTGAATCCTTTAATTTATTTATTTTTCTATCTTTTTATACTGGGGATCAAACCTGGGACCTTGCACTTGCAAAGCAGGTGGTAGAACCACTGAGCTAAATCCCCGACCCTATTTTTTTCTTTTTTGAAACAGTCTTACCATGTAGTTCAGGCTGGCCTTGAACTCACAACAGTTCTCCTGCCTCTGCCTCCCAAGTGTTGGGATTACAGCCATATGCCACCATGCCTGGCTATCCTTTAAAATGTGGCTGTCACCATTAAATTCCTTAATTCAAGAAAAAAACAGCATTCCTTGTTCATCTAAAAGCAATGAGATGCCTGATGTGGTGGTGCATACCTGTAATGGCAGCACTTAGGAAGCTGAGGCAGGAGTATTGCCTGGGCTACATAGTGAGTTTAAGGCCAGGCTGAACTACATTGCCAGACCCTGCCTATGAATGACGAATGAATAAATGAATGAATGCATGCCATGAGGTTTAGGTTCTGCATCCCAAGGTAGGACTTTCTTAGAGTTCAAAAACAACACAATTAAAAGCAACAAACCCTCTACATATCCAGTCTCAATTCTTGTCATGTAAAAGAGTGGTGAATGTAGGAGGTGGGGTGATTCTCAGGGTCACATCAGCCTAGATTAGCACATTCTCTCATGCAGGGCAAGCCAGGGCTGTAACCCAAAAGAACGTTCTGCTTCAGAACTGATAAGACAGAGCTCATTTCCCTCTGGAATCCTTCGTTGAACTTCTGTGCTACAAAACTGCACTTCCATGAACAACTGCAAATTGTCAGGGTTATTCTACTTTTGCTTTTCAAAAAAGCAGTAATGTTGACTAAGTGTATATTTATTTTTTATTTTTATTTAAAAATTTTTTTTTCTAAGTGTATATTTAGATCTGACCTTTTTTGTGTGTGTTACTGAGGGTTGAAGCTGGGGCCTTTGCACTGAGCTATGTCTCCAGCCTCCATTTGGTTTTGTTTTTTTGTTGTTATTGGTTTTTAAAAAATTATTTATTTATTTATTTTTTAGACAGGGTCTTGCTAAGTTACTAAGTTGCCCAGGCTGGATTCAAACTTGTGATCTCCTGCCTCGGCTTCCCAGAGATCTGGGATTACAAGTGAGTGCCACCTCACTCAGCTCCAACTTGATTTTGGTTTTACAAGTTATCAGTCTGAAAATTTTAATGGCATGGCTTTAAAATATAATTTGTATAGGTCTCCACAAGCTCATTATTATAGAGCTTCATTCATTTGTGAAAGCTTTCTGTGAATTACACATTTAATCAAATAGGGATATTTGCTCAACCAGGCTGCTGGTTCTTTAAAAAAATATTATTTAATTGCATTATAATAAATGGAAAGCAACCCATACTTGTAAATTATTTGTGAAAACTTACATACTTTGATGCAGCTTGGCACTGAAGCTGGTGTGTTAAATCTATTTTTCTCTAACATCTAGTGATTTTCCAATGAGTGCTTTTCACACCCCCAACCCTCTAATGAGGATTGAACTCAGGACCTTTCTACTGAGCTACATTCCCAACCATTTTCCTATTTTTTCAATTTTTGAGACAGGGTCTCACTAAGTCTTCAACTTGCTCAGGCTGGGGTTGATCTTGTGATCCTCCTCCATCTGCCTCTAAGAATACCTGGATTATAGGCGTGTACCACCAGTTGTTCACTTTTTATCCTCCTACCTGTAGTAAGATGGTGAGGCTGTATTCTTCACATCCTGCTCATGCAGCTTTCATCTGACTAAATCAGTGGCTCTCAAACTTTAGGGTATAGGAAAATCACCTGTAAAGCTTTCAGATCCGAGCTCTGGGGTTGCCCCAGGAGTTTCACATTTGGTGAGTCTAGGTGGGGCACAGGAATTTGCCCTTCTAGAAAGTTCCCAGGCAATGACGATATTAAAGCATATTTTCTTTAAAAAATGAAAAAGCCTTGCAGACACCTCAAGGACCATCTGACTCCCACTCTTCGATTCAACTTTTTTTATTTTTTGGCACCAGGGATTGAACTCAGGACCTTGTGCTTTCGAGGCAGGTGTTGTGCCACTGAGCTAAATCCCCTCCCCCTTCATTTCATGACAGTGACAGAGCTGAATGATTGCACTGAGCCTCAGGACCAAAGCCAAGCCCATGTCTGGCCTCCAAACATCCACTGGCACTGCCCTCCTGTCTACTCTAGATTTAGAAGCACTCTCCTTTTCTCCCTCTAAACCAAAGGGGGCTTATTTTTAAATATGTTTAAATTACACAAATTCTTCCTACCTTCTGCTAATTGGGAGAAGGAATCAGACCCAGAGGAACTGGAATCAGAACCAGAGGAATGAAATAGCCTTTGTAAAAATCAAAAACATTCACATTTTGGGGCTACATATCTTTGAATTTGTGTCTCAGGGCTGCTTTTCCATCTGTATCAGATAAGTCCTACCTCTTGACCTCCGTAAGTCTTTGGAAGCTGCTGCCCACACCTCCCCATCAAAGCGCCCTGAGAAAATCCAGGCTGGCATTACACACAGCTGCTCATGCCCTGGCCCTGTGTCTCTGTCCCTCTGATCAGAGTGACGGGTGCTCTTGATCACTGAGGAGGGCACTTGCTTGCTCTTGGAGCCCTCGAGGGACAGCAAGGGAACTCTACAAGCCGCCCTCAGCCCTTCTTCCTGCACCCACACAGGTCTCCCTGAGGTAAGCTCCCAGTCCTGATGGTGGTGGGGAGTCCTGGCAGTACCTACAGAAAGGGGGCACTCATTTCCTCGATTTGTACATCCGCGTATCTCAGGTTTCTGCTGCCTGCAGTCAGGGATTGGCACAAATTGCTGGGCATCAGCAGTGAGCTCCTCTGCCTTACTTTCCCCTTGATGGCATGAACTCTGAGCCTGGGAATTCCAAACCTCTCTTTTTAAACTATTGACTTTGTTTATTTTGAAAAGCAAAAGCGAAATCAGCATTATTAACAATGGGTAAAAAATGGAAACAATTAAAACATCCATTAAGAGGTAGCAACACAGGGGCTGGGGATTTAGCTCAGTGGTGCCACCACCTGCCTCGCAAGCACAAGGTCCTGAGTTCGATCCCTGGTACCAAAAAGAAAAAAAAGAGGTAGCAACACCAATCCCAGCTACCTGTTGGGAGGTGAGGCCAGGCAGAGCAACCTGGTGAGATCTTGTCTTATTAAAAGCAAGAGAGATGAATACGTTTAGAAATGAGTAATAGTGATGAGTGTGCAACATTGTGAATGAACTCAAGGCTACTTAATTTAACAAGAGTTTGGTAAATGTTGAGTTATGTTTTATCACGATTAAAACAATCAAATCTAAGCAATGACTGCTCTGGTGTCTCGTTCTGTGGAACATCTTAGCCTCCTGGGCTGGAGGAAAGTCTTAGGGTAAAGGAGAGAGGTTGGGTGTCATTAGGTATCTTCTCTGTGGTTATCGCTGTTAGCTGCAAAGGAACAGGCCGTGTTTGTGTGTGTGTGTGTGTGTGTGTGTGTGCACGTGAAGGCGAGGATGGTGGGTGGGAAATGGTGTGTGCGCTAGCTCAGAACAGAATGGACACAGAAGCTGCAGCCCGCAAGAAAAGCAGGGGCCCTAACAAGCTCAGGCGGGGATTCAGGCAACTGGCTGCCAGTCCTGTCCTGACACCAGCACACTGCACAGCCTTCCCCTCCCTGGGAGGTTTGGTTTTCTCCCCCACAGAATGCAGGCAGTGGACCAGATTCATCTTACAATTTGTGTTTCCTGGAGAGCAAATTAAAGAGAATCCTCTGTTCCTCTACTAGGAGGAGGAGCTGGCTGGGTCCAGGCATCTGTCATGCTTTCCACAGGGTGTCAGAGTGTTTCCTACTGCCTCAGTCGCAGGTAAGAAGTGACTCAAGTGTGCCTGACAATTTGCACTGAGGGAATTGCTCATATCCTTTAGGTAAGAATCTTTATTTGAGAATGGAGAGGGAAGGAAATGATGGAGCCCACCCAACATAGGAGGAAATAACCTAGAGTCCAGGAAAGCTCAGGCAGAGGAGGGTGAGAAGAGGGCCCGAGCAGAGGGGGCCACCTCCTCAGGCCGGACAGGGCTCTCGCTGGGCCCAAGCTGCCCGGGGCCCCACTGGCCACTGGGCAGGCAGGAAGAGGCAGACGTGCCGGCAGCTAAGAGAAAAGGGACAGAGACACCATCTTCAGAGCTCTTACTTTCAATTTGATATTAGGAAACCACTGAGTTCTCGGGAATGACAATGCTAACTGCATTATAAATACCCAACTCTTGTTTTCTTAAATAATCCTATTTCTGCCACAAGGAATGTAATCATTTTGTATGGAAAACATACATCAATAAAAATTTTTAGGGCCCGGGATTTAGCTCAGTGGTTCCACCACCTACCCCGAAAGCAAAGGGACCCAAGTTCAATCCCCGGTACCAAAAAAAAGAAATTCTTTTTAAAATCCCATTTCTGGAGGAAAACTGGAATTGGATATGGCATGTCAAATGTTAAGAAAAAGGAGGGCTGGGGATTTAGCTTAGTGGTTTTGCTGCCTGCTGTGCAAGAGCAAGGACCCGAGTTCGATCCCCGGTACAAAAAAGAAAGACAGAAAAAGGAAGAAAAACAAAGGTATGAGCTCAACAGGACAAGTTTATATCAGAACAGACCTGAGTGGGACCACTCTGGCACGTAGACCAGACCGACAACTCTCCAACAGGCTATGGGATATTTTCTAGGGTTGTAAACATAAAGCAGAGCTGTGAAAGGAAGAGATCAAAATGGAACTTTCGACAGGGAGACTTACAGTGAAAAGGAGTTGTGGTTCCTGCCAGGGACAAGGCTTGAGAACATACAGGGAGTGGTGGGTGCCTGTCAGGAGCAGGGCTGAAGAATGATGAGAGTTACAGGGTGTAGCCATGGTTATGGGCCTTATTAACCTGTAATTACGAATCTCTAGCAGATGTAAAAGCATAGCAGGATGGAAAAGGCTTAAAGTGGTCTCTGGTCAGCCAAGGATGGAGCAGGTGAATTTCTTCAAATACTACCTGTATTTTTTTTTTTCTTTTTGCTGTGGGATTCTCTGACCTTGGAGCACACAGCACGAAATTTCCTGGCACCCAGAAGTTTGTGTGAAGGCCAGACTGCCTGACAAAGGGACAGACATGTTATCGCAAGAGATGAGAGCTCCATACAATCAATTTTCCTAGAATCTACAATGTACATCTGTAAAGAACAAAATAGTTTTCCAATTCTCATGACTCAAGTATTTATACAATAGCTTACATACTGCCTGTTTTTTAACTAAAGTATTCAGTACATAATTTAACCTTTTCCTTCTTGACTCACCATGAGTCATCACTATGAATTAAAGCCATAGAATTTTAGTACAAGAAGGGACCTTAGAGAGCAGCTCAATACCAGTCCTCATGTTCTAGATGCACAAATGGAGGTGTGGCGGGAGGTGAGAGAAGGGGCCCTGCTCTGGTTTGGAAGGGGCAGGCCGGGAGCCCACCTTTAGCTCTTGGGCCTAGCTTTGAACACCACAGCAAGGCCTGGTGCCACCACATGCTGTCTCCACTGTGAGGCTGGATGTCCCTCGGCCAGGTGGGCTCAGATTCTGAATGTGTTCAGATATTTGCATCTGCATTTCATTCTTTTGCTACTTTTGCTCACCTGTTACTTGTAGCAGGCTGTGTCTGTGTGTTATGGGTGGGTTGAGCGGGGGGGTGGGGGTGGTGGGGTGGTGGTGGAGTAGATGTGGTGTTTTCAAATGTCACCCTCTCTGTCAGGGTTGCCAATGTGATGTAGAATACTGAGGCAGGGTCTCAAAGGGGTCTTTCTGCTGTGAACCCCTGAACAACTTTCAGGCTGGCCACCCCTAGGTTCTGGGGACTAGAATATCTCCTTTCCTTTTCACAGGACCCTCCCTTCCCTTTCTGATGTGTGTCACCTCCGGGCTGGCTGCCAAGTGGGAGATTAAGCAGCAGGAATTCACCTCTCACAGTGTGTGGCTTGCAGTCCCAGAGCATGGTGCGAGCAGCAAGGGTGGCTTCTCCCTGGTTTGCATGTGTTCCCCTATCTGCAGACTGAAGAGCAGGGAGCACAGGGACAGCTTGAAGGAGGGCTCCTGGGGCTGGCAGAGGTCTCCCACGTTCAAGCTTCTTTCTAGTCCCATGCCTGTCCCCTTCAGTGACAACAGGCCAGTCACCTGGAACGTAGGAGTGATTGAAATCCATGGGCAAGAGATAACACTCTGAGAGGAGAACAGGGAACTTGGGCCTTGGAATTGTTCACCATAAGAAAACCTGACTTCCCCCTTCACAGCTGCACTCAGCCTGGCCTAGAAACAGGGCACCTCCCCTCGCATCCTTCCTACTGTACACATGTGTCCTCCTCAATGCCAGGTATGCTGCCCCCACTCTACCCAAGCGTGCCTCACCCAGGACTGGTAGTGGAGGGACAGGGCATCTCTGATGTCCCCTGCTCTTCTAAATCCCAGACACAGGTTGGTCCCAGTGCGCACCTAGTCCGAGGACCACATGGGCTTGGAGTGATGAACAGCCTGAATTTCTGAGCACAGACCTGGTGACTGTAGATGTGTCTGTATGACTTTCTTTTTTCCCTAGGGTCCTGTAAAGGGGAAGCATTTTTTGCTTAAGAAAGACACCTTTGTAATCAAGCTAGGAAGGGACAACAAGGAGAAAATCACTGCCAAATCGGAATGCCCTCTTAGACGTGGCTCTCCTGTGGCAGTCGAAGTTACATAGCTCATGATGGTAGGGACAGAGGAGACTTTGCAATGCCGTGATGATCTTTCAGGCCACAGCAACACCATGCATTTGAGTTTTCACCCTGGCAATGTCCTGGTTGGCTGGCTCTTTCTCTCTCTATCCAGGAATAAAGCTCCTTCTGGGTGTGGGAACAGGAGGCCTATGCCAATTTTCCCAGGCACATTTCACTCCTACCTTGTGATATAACCTGCACTGAGTCATCAGCTCCTGTGCATCTTCAGGCCTCACACTGGCAGGTATCCCATTCAGGAGAAACGAGACAGTGATAAAAATATCTGAAGCCTCAACTGTGACCTCTCCAAGAGAATGTGTCCCCAGCCTGCCACTTCTCTGTCCCTGCTCTCTCACTGTCAGCCTCCCATGCCTATTGCTTCAAACCTCCCAACTCTGACACTCCAGTGCGAGCCTGGGCCGGTCCCTCACACTCTTTTCCTCAACTCCCCATTTTCTGAGGGTATGTGTTTCTTCCATGAGAAGGTGCTCAGCCTAAGGTCAGTCTTGCACTGTTTCCTCCCAGCCTTGCAGTGTTCTTCTCTCTGTGACCCTTGGATCCACAAAATGCTCCACCAGTGACATCCAGGCCCTGCTCCTTCCGTCCCAGGAGCTTTTCAACCAATGGGGAGGATCATACAGTCACACATCCTCAAAGTCTGAGATGGGGAGAATTAAAAAAATTCAAAATCCTTTTTTGAAATAATCTACTAGCTTTGAGCCAATCATTTTCAGAAAACCATTACTGCATTTACATGTTGAAAATGTTTAAATTACCAAAGAGATTCAATTGCTTTAAAAGGCCAACACCTTTCTGTAAAAAGTAGAGAAAAAGAAGGAAAAATATTTTTATTTTCATCACTTAATGTAATTACAGATACATTAGTATTCTGTTGCAGTCCATTAAACTGTACTTTTGTGTTTGTGAGCATGGGCATTCAGAAGCATAAATGCCAAAGAGATCAGCCCCAACAAGGGCATGGAGAGACGTCAAGCTTCTACAATCTCAAGGGATGGATGTGGTCAGGCTCAAGGGTTCTATTCTTGGCCATGTCTCTGATTCATTTATTCTCTTTGAACCCAAGACCCCCCTTCCAGCATCAGAATTTTCCCCATATCTTCCCTCTAGGAACACTGGGTTGTGTTTGCTAAGTGCTTTGATTTTCCCACCTAGCTAAATAGGACATAGCAGGTAGTTTTCTGGAGCTGGGAGGAGCAAGACTGTTTTCTGTAACTCCAGTGAGAAGATTGCGGGAGAGTGAGGCACACATTCCTTTGCTTATGACCCACACTAGACATGATCTGTAGGTTAGAGAACTGAGCACAAATTATCTGTGTTTTAAAATTACATATCAGTACTTTCACGAGTTAAGAATTGCTATTCTGAGAACTCTTAACAGTAATTACCTGTTCAGAACTGTGTGGAGTAGAGGGTGGAACCTTACATCCAGACAGGAGCCTAAAAGTAGAGACAAGAGTAGAAAAATGGCAATGAATTCCTGAGGCATCACAGATGCTGAAATTGGTATGACCCATTAGAGACAAAGAAAAGGCATTTCAAGGACATGAAGTAATAGTGCCATGAAAGGAAACTCAGAAATAAAAGGAAACTACTTTCATCAAAAGTAGGCTTCGTGCTCTGGCCACATGTGCACTGAAGAGACCCCGTGGTAATGTGACACACTGGGAGAAGTCAGGGTGCAAAGCTAGGACAAGGACCTCAGAGACAAGGCCCATAATCTCTGCTATGGTTTGAATATGTACCCACATTCAGGATTGTGATGATACCAAGAGGTGAATCCTTTAAGATGTGACTGGGCCACCAGGATTCTCCATCAAGCATGGACTCAATGCCCCGAGAAAAGGACTTGATGGAAAGACTTTGTCCCTCTCGTCATTCCAACTTCTACCATGTGAAGCTGAGCAAGCAGCCCCTCCCCAGATGCCAAATACTTGATCTTGCACTACCAGCCTCCAGTTATTTATAAATCATACAGTCTCAAGCATTTTATTACAGCAGCAAAAAATGCACAAAGCCAATTTTCACAGGAGACGGGAAGCATGATGGTGAAGGACAGGTGGTGGGGAAAGCTGGAATGAGGGAGAAGGTAGGAGTGAGGAGAGAAAAGTTCACACTCATACATACGTGTCAACAGAAGTGTGACAGACTGTCAGTCATGAGAAAAATACATCTTGGATGTTTCAAGCAGTGGGGCTGGTGCAAGACTACCAATGAACCCGAGAGGCCCAGGAGGGTCCACCATATTCATTAGAGGGATGCAGATAGAGTCATGCTGGCAAAGAGCTGGAAAACCTTGGCACAAAATTCAACAGACAAATTGTGGTCTTCTTCCTTTGTGCTTCAGAGCCACCATTCTGGTCCTGGCCTGATCAGAACACCTCTCTTCCTTACAGTTTAGGTGAAGCCACCTCAATCTGCTTTTGATTTCCCAGTGTCTACCCTACATGAGTATAAAATTATTTGATAGTTGTAGATATCATGACTCTTCACCTCTAAATACCTCTCAAAAAACAATGGCATCCTCCTACATAATTACAGTGTCATCGTCAGGAAGTCAAGGCAGTTTCAGTATTAAGATCTAATACAAGGCTTTCCCTAGATATTCTCTTAGAGATGATGAAGTTTCAATTTTGAATCTACTCTTTTGCTCTTCCCTGTGTCATCAGCACAGATGACAGAAATAGAAGCACCCACATCATTTGATTGATAAATGTCATTTGATTGATAAAGGATAGAAGGATGAAAAAATCTTTTTCAATGTCTCATCAGCCTTAAAAAGGTGAGTGGCTCCCTGTGGGAAGCAAACCCACTTTTCAGCTCCTCTCATTGGTCCAGAGACAAGCTTATACCTGCCAGGAGACAGAGTCTGCAGCTGGGATGTTTGTCATTAGGTGATACCTAAGTCCCTAGAAGTAGGGAATCAGGAACTCTGCAAAAGTGAAACATACAGGAATTCCTGCTGATCATACATCCTAGAGCCTCAAAGTATACAAGTGTCAAGTACCGAGAATGCAAACCACTTACTGTCAAAACTTGCAGGGGAAGGAGAGGACACTGCAGGGCTGATTCCACATCAGCCACAAAGATCCTGCTGTGGTCACACTCAGGGGGCCAGTGATGATTGGAGCACAGAGGCTTTTGTAGAACCTGACAGCACAATCACTGCCACAGGGGCATACCATCATGCATGCCATAGAAGGCAGATTCCCTCTCAAATTTCCTCTTGCATTTGATACCAGTGAGCTCCAGCAGGGCACCCCACTTGGAGTCCTTGGAAAGGAGACCACAAGTACAAAGTGTGGAGCTGGGCACACACATGCTTTCAGTCCTGCTGTCTGCTCTCTTCCTGGCACTCTGGCAGCCTATCTTACATGGGGGAATGGACTCTTGCAAAACTTAGGCCACAGAGAAAATTGATTTCACAATCATGGATACTTGTTATTAGAACTTAGAATAAGTAACTGAATTCCTGTCTTTTTCTCCATTCCAGTGGCTTGTTATTTTCCTTCGTTTTTCTTTCAACATTTCTTATGCTTCCTTTCAAGACCCTGCCTCTCAAGTTCTAGCATGAATACACCAGCAGCCAGTTCTTGTCAAGTAAATTCTGTGGACCCATTCAAGTGATAATCCCAGAGTATTCCATTAAACAATATGTTCGGTTCTAATTGTACTACTATAGACTTGAAATGAATAGTATTGCTCTTCATTTTGGCCTCCTCTTCTAGCTCATTTGTTTGAAAAACTGAAATTTGACTCTCCAGGGTGGAGGGTGTGTTTTGGAATCTGTCCCCAGCTGTCAGCACCATGCCTGCCCTCCTCCTTTTGTGCTGCTCTATCTAGGGACTTCTCTGTGACATGTCCCTGTGAAAGCCTCATTGTGTCACATCTGGGCAGAAGCTTGGTGTGCATCACTGATCATCTAGTCCCTGGGCTCTAGGAACAAACTGGTCCCTAACATTGAACAATCACCCATTGTCCAGCCAGGTGTTGTTTCCTTTTCCTGAAAAATAGGTTCTAGATATGAATTACCAAAGTTCATTACATTAGGGGAAAACAGTCTGGCAGCTCTGGGCAGGTCTGTCATAGTTATTCTGTTTGTTTTGCAAACTGTAGGTTTTCTTTACTGTATGTTTCCTTCATCCTCCTGAATTTTTGGATAGCATCTTTTAGACTAAATTTGTAGTATTCCTCCTACACAATGTTCCTAAAATGAAGGGGGACATTAAAAAAAAAACCCAACTAGTTTTATCTTATTACACTAGTGAATGATTTCCTACAAGATAAAATAAAAAATGATAGCAAGAATATCAGTATCCATTGTGTGAACAGTCACAATCTTTAATAATAAAACGACAACAAAATCCAGCCCACAACTTGTATGAAAAGGGTTATTGTTTTATTCCCACTGTGAAGGGAGATTACCGAGCTCAGATAAGAATTACAGACATGAATTTGTTGGCAAGATCAGCCCATATTTTATGAAACATTTTCTTCAATCACATTTCCCTTAGTCCTCGTTTCCAAGGACACGACATGTTTGCCTTTGTGCACCCATGGGAAATCAGAAAGTTTGATTCGGACATATTTTTACAATCTGCATTGAAGCCAGTTAACTGAATTTTATAACTGGTTGAGAAAATAGTCCCTGTAGGACGGACTTTTCTCCATTGGGTAGCAGTGTCTTGTTTTGGGGCAAAGGATACAGGTGAAAAGAATATCTGCTTTGACAAGCCCCACACAAAGCACAGACCAGAGACAGGGTTAGGAATCCAGACCATGGACTCCAAGGAAGCAGGGTTAGGCTACTTCCCCCTCAGTCACCCTGATCAATCCTGCCTTTGCAAGGTGGGTTTCTCCTTGTGAGATAAAGCCCGCTCTCTCAGAGGGATCAAAGGGAAAAGTAAAATAAGATTACAGCGTGAAATGCTTAGTGCTTAATAAATGATTGTGAGTAGCATTATTAACTCTACTCAGATGTTGTTTTATGCAAGAAATAGAATCATAAAGATATGCTTAGATTTCCGTTTGAAAATATATATAAAAAAAGGTTTCAATGCCTCTTTTCTCAAATTGGACCAAAAGGGTATTTTCTTTTATAGTTTTTGTCTAACTTGAGAATTGGGTCTCAAAGCCCATGCATTTTATTTTATTCCTTGGCTGCCTAAGTTAAAATGAGGATCAAGAGTAGAGAAAAAAGATTTAGGATATATAGATATTTATTTTCGTAATAAAAAAAGCAATTCCATTTATCCACGTATTCAAGATCTATTTACTAAATACATACTAGATGACAAGAATGAACATATTAATAAGATCTTTTTTCTCTCAGAAAGTTATTTCCTATATTTTTTATCAATAGATTTTCTTTTAATGTTTATTTCATCTTGCGAATTTCTATGTTGCTTTTTATCTTAAGCTATCTTCCATCTCACATCTGAAAACCAAGTCTATACCACTGTACTTATTTTCTGTCAGGTTAAAATTATAGAATACCCAACATTTGTGAAAGTCCTTAAAAGATTTTTGCAGAGGCAGCTTCTATGCTGACACTCATTCCATTTGTGAGAAACCGTGTAGAAGTCTCTCCTTTGATCTTGGATTCATCCCATCTACCCTCCTTGGGCTGTGCTCAGCACTGTGCTCTTTTGTGCATTCTCTGCACCTGCAAAGCACCTGAAAGACAGAGTGAAGCTGAATTAAGGAAATGAAGAAGAGTGAAAAAGGGACAAAGAGACGAGGTAACAAGAGGAGAAAGAACGAAGAGGGGACATGAATTTCACTTGTGCATTTGCTGATACTATTATATAAAATATGAAAATTAGTTTATGTATGGAAGACATTCCTCTTTCATGATTCAAGAAGGAGAAGCAGTCAAAAAAATAGTGCAGGGCTGGAGTGCAGCTCAGTGGTAGAGCACTTGTGCAGCAAGCACAAGGCCCTGGGTTCCATCCCCAGCACCACACACACACACACACACACACACACACACACACAGGCACAGTGTAGACAAGCTCAACGGAAACATGGGAAAGATTGTCAACACATAAGAAGATTAATATGCTTCTTCTACTGGGGCAGTTGGTGACATTGTCCACTCAGGAACAAAACTATTTGAGATGTTGTTGCTCAGACAACACTTCAGAGAATGTTTCAGAATATTGCAAAACACAGATCTATAACATGACCCTTGAAAAGCTCTCAGAAAACGATGGCCATTTGGGGAACTGAAAATATTTCTCAATAATTTTATAATGGTTAAATTTTCTTCCAGGCCTGAAAGGAATCACTGTTTCTTAGGCTGGGCACTGCCAAAACAGTCAGTTTGTGCTTTGAGGGCCATGGTGTGTAAAAGACACAATAGACTCCCAGAGAGGAGGCAGGAAGTGGGAGCAACCAAGGTAGGCAGATGCCAGCCCCAACTCCGGCTCCTTCTGGCCACACAGTGCTGCCAAGTGCAGGACAGATGGGATGGCCTGACTGTAGACTTTTGTAGTGTTTTTCCTCCTGTTCTAACACAAGTGTAAATAGTTGGTTTTGTGTCCATTAAGAACACAAATGGTAGGAGGCTGAGGGAGGAGGATAAACTTTAAGCCAAGCCTGGGCAACTTAGTAAGAACTTGTCTCAAATTAAAATAAAAAACAACTTTTTTTAAAGGTTTGGAAATGTACCTCAGTGTGAAGGTCCTGAGTTTAGTCCCCAATACCACAACCACAAAAACAAAAACAAAAGCAAAAACAAAACAACAAAGACAAATAGTAATAAATCTCCACTATTCTGTGCATCCCTTGATTTCCAACCTAAAGATCCTGGAAAGCCACATCCTGGCTTGCATTCCAGGGAAATCCCCCATTTCCTTCAGTAAATGGAGGTTTTGTTTCAACGTCCAAAATGGAGGGGAAGATGCAGCTAGTTCTGCAGGGCACTGACGTGAGGAAATTAAATTCTGTCAGTATCTTCCAGGTATGTAAAATGAGAGGCACTTTTAAATAATGGAAGTCCACTTGGCAGTGAGAATAATGTGGGAGGAAAGGTCAATGTGGATGAATCTTGGACTTGAGACCTCACTCTGTACCTGGGGAAGTGGTTTGATATATAGAAATAGCACTCGAACGTCAGACAGCGTGTTTAGTTATGCAAGTAAGTCACAGTCATTTTATAATTTGTAGAAAATCTTGGTAACAATAGGGAACTTCCCAGCTGAGCTAGGAAATTGAAACTGTTATTGGAGAAAACACCCCCCCAGGCCGGGTTATTTTGCTTCTGGTAAATTGGGCTTTTGTTTAAAGTGAATCCAAGCACTCTTGACAGGTATGGAGGGGAATTTATGCACAAATGAAGCACACTGCGGAATTCAAGCCTCTGATTAGGTTTCACCTTTGCCCCAGCCGCCTCTCCTGTGGTAGAGTACAAATCACTACTGAATTACCTGGGCTTTCTCCTGATGACCACCCCCAAGTCTATCTTCCCAGGAATTCGTTGCTGTCACCTGGCAATATCAGCCAGATGGGCAAAGGGTCTGAAGTCAATAAATTTAGGTCCCAAACTAGCCTGGTGTAGCCGTATGGGGAGTTTATGTCTCCTATTCATGGGGAGGAAGATTTGAAATCATGTCAACATACAAAGTTATAGAAACACAACAGGGTGAGGAGCCAGGGATGTGGCTCAGTGGTGCTATGTCTGCCTGGTAAGCACAAGGTCCTGAGTTTGATCCCTGGTACCAAAAGAAAAAAGAAACACAGCAGGGTGGAGGTTGTCAGTGGGGGTGTCCTGGCCTCCAGGGAACATTGGCAATGTATGGGGATAGTTTTGATTGTCACAACTGGGGCTGACAAGGAGGGTGCAACTGGTATCCTGTGGGTGGAGGCATGGGAGCTGCTGACTGCCCTACAATGTACAACAAGGCCCCTGCAGAAAAGAATTTACACAGCCCCTAGATTTCAAAGGTGTATTTTCCAGTTTGCCTGCCTGCACAGCCCTTTCCCACATTTGTGCTGTGCCCCCCGAGTCTTCGGGGTGCTCAAAAGAAGAGAGACCACTCCACAGAAAGCACTATCTGGGATTTCTCTAGAAGTGCAGCTGCGGCAGCTGGACAGGTGGCATCCTCCACCATGCTGGTTCAGGCCGGACCATGGCACTGATCCGGTCCACATCTGCAACAAAGGGAGCAGGACTAAGATTCCTATGATCCTGAGATCCTGGATCATGATGTGCCCTCCAGACTTATGCGGTCCCCACAGGCCTCCTTCCTTTCCTCCTCTTCCTCGCCCCTCCCCTCCTCCTCTTCCTTCCCTTCTCTTCTGTTTTCTTTCCTTCCATTCTTCTTCCCTTTCTCTTCTCCCTCCCTCCCTTCCTCTCCCCTTCTTTCCTTCCTTCGTCTTTCTTTCTTTCTTTCTTTCTTTCTTTCTTTCTTTCTTTCTTTCTTTCTTTCTTTTCTTTCTTTCTCTTTCCTTCCTTCCTTCCTTCTTTCATCTTCCTCCCTCACTCCCTCCCTTCCTTTCTTCCATTCTTTCTTTTTCTGAAACAGGGGCTCCCTGGGCAATTCAGGCTGGCCTTGAACTCACTATGTAGCTGAGGCTGGTCTCAAACTCAAGGTGATCATCCTTCCTCACCCTCCTGGGTGCTGGAATTATAGGTGTGTGCCACCACACTCAGCCTCTCTCTCTCTCTCTCTCTCTCTCTCTCTCTCTCTCTCTCTCTCTCTCTGTCTCTGTCTCTGTCTTTCTGTGGCACTAGGGATTGAACCCAGGACCTTCACATTGAATTCCATCCCTCGGACTTTAAAAACCTTTTTTTTACATTTTCAGACAGAGTCTTGCTAAGTGACTAATTTGCCCTGCCTAGGCTTTAACTTGCCATCCTCCTGGCTTAGCCTGCCAGAGTACTAGGATTACAGGCACATGCCACCACACCTAGCTTTTGTCTTCTGTTTGTTAAAAAAGCATGGAACATACTTCTCACAACCTTTTGGAATCTTTACGAAATCCAGTTGCATTTTCATAGCACAGGGAAGAAGGTGTGGCTGTTTATGGGTGAAAATACTGAGGCACAAATCACCTGTTCAAACCGAAATGCCAGTGAAATGGAGCTGTAACTACAAACACCACCATCAATGTACTTACCACTTAACTGTGGGCAGATGCTGTGCTGCATGGTATACGTGGCCACATTTTGTTACAGAAAGTGGGACGGCTCAGTGTTACAGCCAAGTGTTATAGTTATCTGAATGTCTCTGGTGAGAAGAAGGCAAGCGGCACTTGGAGGGATGGAGGGGTTCTTAATTATGCCATTGGACTCAGAGGAGTTTGTACTCTGAAATCTAGCCCTGAAACAGCAATGTAAGCAGCCTTATACAGAGATGTTCATGGTGTGCAGTGGGCCCACCTACCGGGCGAGCATGCTCATTGAGGTGGATGGGCGGAGTTAACAGAACATTTTTGAAATCTTAGTGCGAACATCATGCAGCACAAACAGGAACATGGCGGAGTACGAAGAGTTACACTGTTTGAACGGAATATCCTATGGGAAAAACACGGTGGAGGGCTTGGCAACAGACAAAGGCCTCCCCTGTCATGCATTATTTCCTTCTCAATTGAACTTACACAGTCCGCACGGGTGAGACACTGTTGTCCTTACCAGGTTCCAGGCTCCAGGAAACCCTTCTCCCCCACGGCCTCACACCTAGTTGGTGGCCAAGCTGGGCCTCACACCAGACTCCATGTTGCTCACCAATCCTGCCCTGTGGAATGCCAACACACAGCCAGCTTGTAATGAGGAAAGTTCATGTACAGGTATAAAAGATATTTTTAACTTAAATGTGATTAAACATCTACATCATGGACATTGTATAATCCTCAATTATACTCTTTCAAAGCATAGTTTCTTATTCATTTTTACAAGATGGTGTAGCTATATAGGAGCCAGAGAATGACAACACATCTAATTCATTCCTTCAGTTGCATATCACCTCCAAGAAAAAATAAGGCATTTGGCACTACGTCCTTGAAGTGCCTCTTTTACATTCCCAACACTCTTGCCAAGTCAAGGGGACATTAAAAGCCAACAGGGCCTGGAATGTCTGGGTAAGTGTTGCCTGAGGGACCCTGGAACTGGGCAAAGTAGTGCAAACTGTAGAGCCTGCCTTCCTGCCCCTGAGCTTAGTCAGCTGTTCCTTGGATGACATCATACAAAGAAACAAAGCAAGCAAATAATGTCACTGCGATGTAGTTTGAGCTACAAAACCCCCTTCCTGTAACAAATGGATGTGGAACAGAATACTGTGGAGTGCTGCAGTCCAGCCGGCTGCCACTGGACAGTTGGAGCTCTCTGGTGGCTTCCCTGTCGGGCCTGCCACTGACACACTTTCTGGTGGTTAACTAATCCAGCCTGTGCCACTGGACATTTCAAGTACCTGTGGTGACTTTCCTGTCCTGCCTGCTGCCACAGGACTCTATCCTTTTCTGCTATTAAATCCTTGCCTGTTGGTACTTTAATAAATCGTATCTCTCACAAGCTGTATCCAGATATTTTGCTTATTCTCTAAGCAAACGATGTGGCTGTCCTAGCACACTTGGGCCATGGGCCAGAAAACTCACAAGCTTACAGAACATTGGGTGTCTGTGGCGGGCTCTGCTCTCCTGTTCCAGGTTCTGTGTGTGAAGGTGATGCAGTGTTGAGCAAGACAATGAGTGGATAACTGTTTGTCTTCACTGTGCGTAGTCCGGTGTGGGAGGGAGAGCCCATCTTGTCAGGCAGCATTGGGAGCCTTTCTACATAAGTTTGGGGAAAAATCATTTCATAATTCAATTATGATTAGGGCTGTCTGAGGCCTAGTCTTCTTGCCTGTGGGCCAGCTATGGCATGCAGAAGCATACCTCCGTTTTGCCTCTGGTCCCAGCTGAGGCCTCAATGGTCCTGTGATACTATGATGCTCAAGGACAAGATTACAACAGTTGAAGACATCTGGTTCTTTGAGAACCGAGTAGTAATAAAAAAGAGAGAGAATGTTTGTAAGAATGTCATAAGAACATTTTGTTCATCTCACTGTAGTTATCAACGTAAACTCCTCATCAACCTAAGATCCTCCTGAATTTAGGATTACCACCACCCTCTGAGTCATCTGATAATCTCTCTGATTATTGTATGAGCCCAATAAATAGTGGCAAGCTTGGAATGTCTTTGTCTTTGCCCGCTTTGAGGTACTGACCTCCCGGCCCCCACATATACTTTGAAATTATAAAAGTCTCTATTGTCTTTCTTTGTTTAGTACTTGCCATCCCCCTTTCTAGGCAGTTAGAGAGTTGATCATCTTCCAATAAGGTGGCATGCTGGGTGAATCAGTAGAGAGGCAGATCTCTGGAGCACTTTGAAGGCAAGGAAGAAGTAAGCATGACATACTGTCTCTCTTCTCTTCAAAGTCACTGTCCTACCTCTGTTCTCTCCCTCAGCTCTTCTTGACAGCAAACGCTTCTATAACAGTCTTCTTTTTCTGGCCTTGCTCCTTTTTTGTCCAACTTACATAATGCTCTATCTAAAATGCAGACTTTTTTTTTTTTTTTGATAATACTGGAGATTCAACCTAAGGCCTCATGCATGCTAGGAAAGCGCTCTGCCACTGAGTTATATCTCCAGCCCCTTTTATTTTTATTTTGAGACTGGGTCTCAATGAATTGCCTGGATTGGATTTAAAATATCAGTCCTCCTGCCTCAGCCTCCCAGAGTGCTGGGATTACAGGCATGTATGACCACGCCCAGTTTGAAATGCAGATTTGACTGTGCCCTTCCCTTCCTAAATTCCCTCCGTGGCTTCCTGTCACCTGCAAAATGAAGGAGAAACTGTCTAGCCCAGTGGGTTTGGATCTGTCTGATATCTGCTTCTCCCACCTCATGTGCCCATGTGTCTCCCAGTCTCTGGCCTGGGGCACATGTACCTGCTCCCCCCAACAGGGCCTTGGTGTGCTCTGTCTTTCCTCTTTGATTGGCCCCTGGGAAGTTTCGCTGGGTCCTTCTCACACCATTCTTGACCCATTACAACTCCTACTGAAGCATTTGTATAACTGCTTTGGAGTGAGTATCTCCACTGGCTCGTGAGAACCTTGATCAAGGGAACCTTATCTTTGTTTTGTAGTCCTGACACGCAGTGCAGTCCAATAAATCATTTGTTGAATGGATAGTGAAAAGTTGAAAAAAATAGTGCTTTCTCTTCACATAAATCTGGCCAATGGGTCACTCTGGCCACTGCCTGTGTTTGTTTCCCTTTCAGGGGAACATAAGTATTCCTTTGTGTATTGTCTGTGGCTGCTTTTGCTCCACAGCCCAGAGTTGAGTAGTTTTTTTTTTCTATAAATTTTATTTTATTTTATCCCATTCCTCCCATCAAGCTCCCTCCCCTCCTTATGTACAAAAGCTTTGTTTCCATTTTTTCCTTCTGTTTTCACTTTTTTTCTTGTCCCTTCCTTCCTTTCTTCCTCCCTCCTCCCTTGTTCCCCTTCCCATTTGAACACTTTCTTCTCATTTCCCAATATCTATTATATATCTCAGTCCTTATTTCCACATTAACTTTCTCACACCAGAGAAACAATGCAGTATTTAAGCATGTGTGTCTGATTTATTTCACTTCAGAGTATGGTCTCAAGGTCCATCCATTTAGCTATAAATGTCTGAAGCTCATCCTTCTTTATGGCAGAGTACTCCTTTGTATAAAAAAAAATCACATCGTCTTTATCCACTCATCATTTGATGGGCATTTGGGCTGTTTCCAAGATTTAGTTATTACAAACTGTGCTGCTATAAACATGGATGTGCATGTGTTACTGTGGTATGATGCTTTTAATTCTTTTGGGAAGATACCGAGAAGAGGTATAGCTGAGTCAAACGGAACCTCTTGTTTTAGTTTTTTGAGAAATCTCCACAATGATTTCCATAGTGGTTGCACCAGTCTACACTCCCACCAGTAGTGGAGAAAGGGTCCCTTTTCCCCACAGCCCCATCAGCATTTGTTATTGATTGATTTCTTGATAATAGCCATTCTTTCTTGAGTCAGATGGAATTTCAGTGTTGTTTTAATTTGGATCTCTCGAATGACCAGTGATGTTGAACATTTTTTCATATATTTATTTGCTGTTTCTACTTCTTCATCTGAGAAGTGTGTATTCAACTCAGGTGCCCATTTCTTGTATTGGGTCCTGAAATTTGGCGGGGGGGCAATCTGATTTTTCTGAGTTCTTTATATATTCTAGATATTAGTCCTTTGTCTGAGGAACCGCTGGCAAAAATTTTTTCCCACACTGTGGGTTATCTCTTTACTCTGATGGTGGTTTCTTTTGCTGTGAAAAAGCTTTTTAATGAGATCCCAGTTGTCAATTCTTTGTGATAGTTCCTGTGCGAGGAGGGTTTTGTTCATAAAGTCTCTGCTCACACCAATGCCTTTGAGAGTTCAGTCTATTCTATCTTCCAGCAGATTTAGTGTTTCTGTTTTAATATTTATATCTTTGATTCATTTCAATTTTAGTTTAGTGCATGGTGAAAGATATGAGTCTAGTTTTAATCTTTGGCAAGTAGAAAGCCAGCTTTTCCAGCAGCCTTTATTAAAGAGGCTGTCTTTTTTCCAGTGAAGGTATCTTGCTTTATCAAAGATATGGTGGCTGAGTCTGTTTGGAGTTGTTTCTGCATCTTCTAATCTGTTCCATTGATCCTTGGATCTGTTTTTATTGCCAGTACCATGCTGCTTTCATCACAGTAGCTTTGTAGTATAATTTTAAATCAGGGATTGTGATATCCCCTACCTTACCTTTGTTGCTCAGAATTGCCTTTGCTATTCTAGGTCTCTTTTGGTTCCGAATAAATTTTAGGACTGTTTTCTGTAATTCTGTGAGATTTGCTATTGAAATTTTTATCATTTGCATTAAATCTGTATAACAATTTTGGAAGTATGGCCATTTTCTTCCTACCCAGGAACAAGGGATATCTTTTCATTTTCTGATGTCCTCTTTGATCTCCTTTTTCAGAGTACTGTAGTTTTCAATGTAGAGATCTTCTACTTCCTTTGCTAGATTGATTCCTAGGTATTTCATTTTTTTTGGATTTGTGTGTTGTTTCCCTAATTTCCCCCTCAGTGAGTTTGTTATTTGTATACAGAAAGGGTATTGATTTTTGAGTGTTGACTTTGTATCCAGCTACACTACTGAATTTAGTTATTAAATCTAGAGAAATCTTTTGGTGGAGTTTTGGGGATCTTCTATATAAAGATTCATGTTATCTGCAAATAATGTTAATTTAACTTCTTCCTTTCCCATCTTTATTCCTTTTATTTCTTTCTCTTGTCTAATTGCTCTGGCTAATGTTTCCAGAACTATATTGAATAAGAGTGGTGACAGTCGACATCCTTGTCTTATTCCTGATTTTAGAGTGAAAGCTTTCAGTTTTTATTTAGTATGATATTGGCTGTTGGTTTTTCATAGAAGGTGTGTTAGTTACTCTTCTCTCATTACTGAGATAAAATACCCAGCACCCTAAATTAAAGGGAGAAAGGTTTATTTGGCTTACAGTTCATAGAAGTTTCAGTCCATAATCTGCTGGCTCCAAGGCAGGGTGGCAGAGGGGCCACAGTTCATGGTGGTGGAAGACAGCAAAAGCAACAAAGAGACTTTAAAAGTCTTTCTGCCCTTTTTATTTTATTCAGACTACTTAGGGCAAGTAACACTCACACCCTTAATCCTTGTGCCCTCAGGCCTAACCCCACCATGAAGCAATCACACACTCTAGATTCAGTCATCTCTGAAAACGTATGAGGTTTTGGAGGGCATCTACGCAGAAGCCATAATAGATGGCTTTTTATCAGATTGAGACAAAGACTATCTATTCCAATTTTCTGTAGGGCTTTTTTTTTTTAATCATGAATGGGTTTTGGACCTTGTCAAATGCTTTTTCTGCATGCATTAAGATGATCATATGGTTTTTGTCCTTTGCTCTGTTAATATGATGTATTGCATTTATTGATTTTTGCATGTTGAACCACCTCTGCATTCCTGGGATAACTCCTACTTGGTCATAGTGTATAACTTTCTTGATAATTTGCTTCATTCTGTTTGGCAGTATCTTATTCAGGATTTTTGCATATATAATCATTAGAGAAATTGGCCTGTAGGTCTCTTTTTTGGTTGGATCCTTCTCTGGTTTTGCTATCAGGGTAATGTTTGCTTCCAGAAATGAATTTGGGTGTATTGCTTCCCTTTTGATTTCATTGAAGAGTTTAAACAGTGTGGCAATAATTCTTCTCTAAATTTCTTGTAGAATTCAGCAGTGAATCTGTCAGGGTCTGGACATTTCTTTGACGGAAGGTTTTTAATTACATACTCAATTTCATTGACTGATATTGGTTTATTTAGAATTTTTATCTTTTTTATTCAGTTTTGGTAATCCATATATATCTAGGAATCTGTCCATTGCTTCTGTGTTTTCCATCTTATCAGAATACAGGTTCCCAAAGTAAGTATTGATGATCTTCTGAATTTCTGCAGAATCTGTTGTAATTTCCCCTTTTCATTCCTTATTGCATCGATTTCCATTTTTCCCTTTCCTTTTTTTTTTGGATAAAGTTGGCTAAGGGATTGTTAATTTTATTTAATCTTTCAAAGAATCAAGTCTTCGATTCATTGATTCTTTGTATTGTCTTCTTAGTCTCCATTGCATTAATTTCTGCTCTGATCTATATAATTTCCTTTCATATGAACTTTGGGCTTGACTTACTCTTCTTCTTCCAGAAGCTTGGGGTTCAACGTTAGGTTGTTTGTTGAGCCTGCTCTGTTTTCCTGATATGGGTATTCACTGCTATAAATTTCCCTCATAGAACTGCTTTCATTGTGTCCCATAAGTTCCAATATGTTGTATTGGCATTGTCATTTAATTGTAGATACTGTCTAATTTTTTCTTTAATTTCATCTGTGACCCATTTGTTGTTCAGGAGAGTGTTATTTACTTTCCATGTGTTTATGAAATTCTTGTGGTTTCTTTTGGCATTGATTTCCAATTTCATTGCACTATGGTCTGATAATATGCATGGGGTTATTTCAATTCTTTTGCATTTATTTCAGCATATTCTATAAGCTATTATGTGATCTATTTTGGAGAACATCCCATGTGCAGCTGAGAAGAATGTATATTCTGATGCTGCAAAGTGGAATACACTGTAGACATCTACTAAGTCCATTTGTTCAAAAGTTTGGTTCAGTTTTAATATTTCATTGTTGGTTTTTGTCTAGTTGATCTATCTGTGATGGTGGGGTATTGAGGTCCCCCACTACAATTGTATTAGTTCTTATTTGATTTTTCTTGTCCATTAATATTTGTTTTATATAGTTGGGTGCACTGGTATTTGGTGCATATATATTTATGATTGTTATCTCTTCTTCTTGGATTGTTCCCTTTACAAGGAAATAGTAACCTTTGTCTCTCTTAATCAGTATTGGCTTGAAATCCACTTTGTCTGCAAATAAAATATTTACCCCTGCTTTTTTCTGAGTTCCTGTCTCATGGAATACTGTTTTCCATCCTTTGACTTTCAGTCTCTGAATTTCTTTTTTAAATGTGTTTCTTGTTTGCAGCATATTGTTGGATCTTGCTTCTTGATTTGTTCTGCCAGTCTGTTTATTTTGATTGGTGAATTGAGACTATTAACATTGATGATTATAACTGATATGTATTGACTTATCCCTGTCATGTTATTTTCCTGTTGTTGGCTCCTTCCTTTCCTCCTCTGTTTTAATTTCTTGCCTTTCTTGGTGGATTCATTCTGTTGGGGTTCATGGAGTTGTAATCCTTGTTATCTCTTTCTTGAATATCCTTTAGAACACTTTGGAGTGCAGGTTTGGTGGTCATGAATTTCCTCAGGTGTTCTTTGTCATGGATGTATCATTTCTCCATCAATTTTAAAAGATGGTTTTGTGGGGTACATCAATCTGGCTTGGAGGTTGTTTCTCTTTAGGGCTTGAAATACTTCAATCCAAGGTTTCCTTGACTTGAGAGTGTGTTGAGAAGTCTGCTGTGATTCTAATGGGCCTTCCTATATAAGTGATTTGTTTCATTTCTTTAACAGCTTTTAATATTCTGTTGAATTTCTGGAGTCTTGACTATTATATGCCTTGGTGAATTTTTTTTTTGATCATGGCTAATTGGAGGTCTTTCTGCCTCACTTGTCTGTATATCAAATTCTTTTTACCTGTTTGGGAAGTTTTCTGCTATTACTTTTTTTTTTTTTGGTATCAGGGATCAAACTCAGGACCTTGCACTTGCCAGCCAGGCATGGTCCACTAAGCTACATCCCTGACCCTGCTATTACTTCTGTGAATAAGGTTTTTAACTATTTGGACTATCTCTTGCTTTTTCATTGACTCCAATATATCATATATTATTCTTCTTTGTATCATCCAGCAGCTGCTGGGTTGATTTCTTGTGGTCACTTGCCACTTTTAAGAAAATTTTCATTTCATGATCATTAACTGCAATCCTGTCTTCTATATCTGATATTCTGTCCTCACATTGGCTCATTCTGCTGTGTATACTTTCAATGGAATTTTTAATCTCCTGGATACAAGTTTGAATCTGTTTCATGGATTCTATTTCTTTCCTATGCTGGGCATTCACAGTTTTCATCATTTTATTGAGATCCTCCATTTTTCTATCTGTATTTGATCTAGAGTCACTAAGCATGTCTTTCATTATGGTCACCATCTCTGTAGTTATCTGAGAAATTATTTCTGCTTTGATTTCTAGAGCCTTGTTCATCTGCTTTGTTACTTACACTGTTGCCACTTCAGAGAATCCATGTGAGTGGCTTTTGGGTTCTTCCACTTCATTTCCCCCTGGGTTTGCCTTGGTGAGCTGAAAGTCTAGGATTGCATCTTGTTTAAGTGTCTTCTCATTTTTCTATTTTTTTTAAGTTTAATTCCTGTGTTAATGCTTATACATTTGTTATGGTGAGTAGCTTTATTACCAGTATTGAGAACACTTAGGAAATGACTACTTTTCAGAGATGTTTTCCTGGTGTAGCTGGCTTTTGGGTTTTGAATCTGTTGCAAGATCATATCTCTTCAATTTATTGGGGATGAGAAGTTTCTGCCTACTTGGCCCAGCCTCTCATTCTTTGGCACTGGCTTATAGTATTTTTTAAGACCCTAGGTAATCTCAGTCTTGGTAAACCACAAAGAACAACTGATTAGCACAATTATTTCACCTTGGATAAAATAGTACAATCAGCAATAACAATAGCATTACACACAGTCTAGAAAATGAAAAAGTGTGGTAACTATTAATTTACCACCTTTAACTGTATGAACTAGATTTGTGGTTATATAACAAAATCTAAAAAGAGCAGAAAATTGTATGCAGTATATTAAGTCCTCAGTATGGTGAATTTCCCCATAGGCAAGAAGATTTAAAAGGGGTTGGGGGGCGGGGAATGGAGAAATAGAAGAAGAGGAAGAGACTAGAAGCAAGGCTGGTGAACAAGGGAAGATAAGCAAACTTTGGGAAACTGGTGAAGAAGACAAGAGGGAAAGAGAGAAGGAAAAAAATAAAAATAAGAACAGAACAGAACAAAAACAACAAAACTAGAAACTGTGTTCACACTCACATAAAAACAAGAACAGTCACCAAAAAAAGAAAGAAAGAAAGAAAGAAAGACAAGAACAAAAACCAGAAAAGAGAAAAAAATAAAAGAAGACAATAAGAAAAAAATGTCCAGTTCAAGGCATGTGTCCACTGTAACTGGTAGACAACCTGGGCAGACAAAGTCCAGATCCTTGCTCATTAATTAATTAATCCCAGCAAGCCAGCCATAGATTTACAGCAGGGTAGTGGATAATCCCAGCAAGCCTGCATCTTTAGTTCCATTGAAGTTCAGCCTGGTTTCTAACTGAGAGGATAGAGCCAGATTTGTTGAGTCTGCAACAATTTGTGTGCCTCCTGTGGACTTGAACTCACCACCCTCACCATGACACTGGGAGCTACTAGATGGAGCTGGCCTACAGCTTTCTGAGTTCCAAGCTTGGTTGGCTCCTCTACAAGATGGCTACCTGCCAATTGCCCTATCCTGGGAGATATATGAACCCGAATAACTAACCAGCCACTGCAGTCCACTGTATCTACTGTTCCATTCCTCTTGTGCTTTTCTCTGTGGAAGCCTCTGGGGTTGTCAATTGTCACCATGTGTCTGCAGGTTCTAGCCACCCTTCCCACTCTGTGAGTCTGGGCTCAGGGAGAAAACGCTGCCTGTCACCTTTCTCCTCTTTGTTTATTTATTTATTTATTTTTTGTACCGGGGATTGAACTTGGTACCTTGCGCTTGCAAGGCAGGCAGTGGAACCACTGAGCTAAATCCCTGGCCCTCCCTCCTCTTTGTTGAAGTCTCTCTCTTGGCTCTCCCCATTGACTTTAATTTTCAATTGAGATCCTTCCTGAGTCCCAGGGATCCGCTTCCCCTCATTTTTCTCCTTACATTGCTATATTCCAGGAGTAGGATACCAAATCTAGGAGAGGCTCTTTCTCTGCTCACCACTCTGCCATCTTCCTGGAAGTCTTGCCCTCCTTGTTTAAATGAATATCTCTGCTAGGATTTTATTTTTTTTATTTCATTTTTGTTGTTGTTGTTTTGAGACAGGGTCTCACTATGTAGTCCAGGCTGGCTTCAAATTCAATCCTCCTTCCTCAGCCTCCCAAGTACTTAGCTACAGGAAAGTTTTCTGACCCCTGATGGACCTGGCTTTCCAGTTTTCATTCACCCATTAGACTCCTGGCTTCTTGATTTAATAATGCTTCTAGAGCATTTGCAAACCAGCTTGGTTCCCTCCCATGGTCATGCCAGCTCTGTAATCTTCACTGGTATGATACCTTTCTCCCCATCAGTATCATAATCAAAGGCCAGATAAAGTAATGTGAAGAAACAAATAGATTGCTATTCCTAGAAGGAGGACTGAGGACCACAAGATCTTATTTCTACTGCCTGTACAGGAACCATGGTGAACCTGTTAAACACATATGACCCTCCCAGTGGGTTGAATGTGGAGGCACAGAGCCCCGATGTGATCAGAGGATGCTGCTACTGATGGGTCACTAAGGGTTATCAGCTGTCCAGCACCCACTAGGTGCTCTTTGATGTTTGGAGGATCCCAGGAAAAATGGACTACAGTCAATATTACTCTCCATAAGGCCCACAGTTTGGTCACTAGCATTGCCAAGGGGTAGGAGGAGGCAGGAAAAAAACCCCCCTAAAACCAAACAAGCAAACCAAAACCAGTTACTTACTCTCAAGTGATGCTGTGATCACTGCATGTGTCTCTGATTTCCATCTTGCTCTCTTTCCCTGGTGCTGAGTTCCTGTCACAAACATGTGAAACTGAAACGATGGGTCTGCATTAATATTTTTATTATTGTTTAAATCATGCCACACTGGGGCTGATTAGTTTAAAAAGCTCAGAAGAAACCTCAGTTGGAGAAAATACTGCATCCCATTCTTTGTCAAAGAGGCAGCTAGTGCTACATGAACTGGGAGACCTATTATAACTGAAATTGTTGGGGCTACCAGGACAAAAAGACAAATCCTAGAGACTGAAAAGCATCCTTTAGAACATGAAACAAGAGTAGTAAGAAAATGAAAATGCGTAATAGTGGCTTTTCAATTATACCCCAGTTAGGAAGAACAATGGCTATTTAAGAATAGTGTATGTAGAGACACTTGGTGTTTGTGGCTATACACACCAAGGGTGTGACTCTCTCCACAGTTCCATGTGTCCAATGAGTGTGCATAGATTCAAAGGGGTGGAAATGAGCTCCTTAGCTGAGGATTATTGATGATTTTACTCTAATCACCCATTAAATCAACAAAGACAGCCTCACACTACCCTCATAGAGCTGATATGGGGGTGGGGGGCAAAACCCCTGTAAAATGTAGTTCGTTTAGATATCCATGAATGTTATGGATGAGGATAGAGAGACTTGGAATGGGCTCTTGGGAAAGCTTCCTGGGGAGGTGACAGCTGAAGAAGCCTTCTGGAGGGAAGGATGTGGGCCAATGTGTGGGAGGAGCCTGGCAAATTCAGAGACCCACAGGAGCTCATGGCCCACAGGAACTTACTGCAGGAAGACAGGTAGGGGAAAATAGGGACCTTGGTGTCATACAACTTCAGAACTCCTGGGAAATCAGGACATCTGAGTGTCTGTGTGAGAAGTGATCCAGAACATAAAGCCAGGGGATAATGGGGGGAGGTGCTGCAGGATTTAGAAATTCTCAAATCCACAGGACTGGTCTCTCCAGAGCACTTAGGGCTTATGGGGTTCCAGTTGAAGGACTGCAATAAGTTCCTTTGTTGACCTCTGGATTGGCTGGGCCTTTGGGAGCCCAGGGGAAATCTCACAGTGGCAGGTTGCAGCCGAGTGAGCAGGGGGTTGTCAAGGGACCAACATCAGGCCTAGGACACTGCGTCACCAGGAGGACATTAGCATGGGTTGTTGCTTGAGCCTGGCAGCTCCCGGGGAGAGCAACCAACCCATCCTGCTTTGCTCCAGAAGATCCTTGTTCCAAAACTGAAAGGCCCACATGCTGGGGATATTCTGGGTCCTGGGGAAAGCAGGAAGGGTTTTGGCCTCCTCCCTGGCTGAATGGGAGCTCATGAGACACTCAGAAGTGTTGCGTCCATGCAGCACTGGAAGCACAAGGGTGTTTCCCCAGAAATTTAGTTCAGTTCATTTTCTCTTGAAATGAGTTGAGTTTTGCCAAATGCATTTGGCAAAACTTCTTTGACAGAAGCAGTAGAATGTCTTTAGATATATTTTATTATCATTTTAGTAAAGTTGAGATAAAGAGCAGAATTAATGATTGGAAAATCTTTGCTACTTAGTTGCATGCAGTATGGGCACATTAGACTGGTGGGAAATTTTTAAAAATCTTTTTTCTTTATAAAGTGATATTTTCATACTGCCAAAAAACATGCAAAGTAGAAATGAGTAAAACTTCACATATATCTTTGTCAACACAGCAAGCTACATACTAATGTGTACATTGTCTTAGTCCATTTGGGTTTCTAGAACTGAATATCATAAATGGGGCTGCTTGTAAACCACAGATGTAGCTGGGTGTGGTGGCACATGCCTGTAATCTCAGCACTTGGGAGGCTGAGGCAGGAGGATCTCAAGTTGGAGGCCAGCCTGGGCTACATAGTGAGTTCAAGGACAGCCTAAACTACATTGCTAGACCTTGTCTCAAAAAAAAAAAAAAAAAAGATAGGCATTTATTTCTTATAGTTCTAGAGCCTGGAAGTTCAAAATCCAGGTGCTGGAGGATTCCACATCTGGTGATGTGCCGTGCCCTCTCATTGTGTCCTTGCATGGTGAAAAGAGGAAAAGATCCCCTCAAGTCTTTTATAAGGGTGATCATCACATTCATGAGGGCTCCACCCTATGATCAAATCACCTCCCACAGTCTGCACTTCCCGATACTATCATAGGATTTCAACATATAAATTTGGTGGGGTCACATTCAGACCATTGTAGTCCTTCAACCATTTTTTTTTTTTTTTGGTACTGGGGATTGAACTCGGGTCTTCAACCATTTTTTTAATAGCAAAACACTTATTGGTATATTTTAGAGATAGATATATAATGATAACACTCATCATAGGGAATTTGCACTTGTACATGGTACATCTTGCCCCTTTTTTCCCATTCTTCCCCTCCCCTTGAGCTCAACCATTCTTTTTGAGACAAGGTCTCACTATGCACTTCAGGATGGCCTTGAACTCACTATGTAGCTGAGGCTGGCCCTGAACTCATAGCAATTCTGCCTCAGCCTCTCAAGTGCTGGAATTACAGGCATGTGCCACCATATATGGCTCAACCATTTTCTTTCTTATAATTTTTTAAGCATAATTTCATTTATAGTGTACACACAATGGTAAATTCTTTTTTACTAACACATTGTAAACATTCTCTCTCTCTTTCTCTGTCTCCTCTTGCTGTGCCTTTGTGATGGGGATGGATGCATCTAGCCAGGGAATATTAGTCATGCAGTCACTTAGTTTTGAGTCCAGATTCCTTGAGTTAACTTTCCAAAATAGTTTGATTTTCTTTTCTTTTTTTGTTGTTGTTGTTTATTACTTGAGACAAGGTCTTGCTATGTAGCCCAGGTTGGCCTTGAACTTGAAGCAGTCTTCTTGCCTCAGCCTCCCTAGTGCTGGGATTACAGGTGTGCACCACCACACACCCTGCTATAGTTTGATTTTCTATGTAGATTTTCTCAGAATTTGCAAATAGAATTACCTGTTTGTGGAACTAGGTGTATGTACCATGGTGGGTAGATAGCCCTGTTCTCTTTAAAAAATGAGTGAATTGCTTTAACTCCTTCCCCTTTGCACATTCAATGTTATGATGGGAAATAAATAGACTAGGAGCATTAGTCAACACATGCTGGGGGTATTTATTAAACAGAGACCTAAAGTTGGCCAGTCAGACCAAAGAGGAAAAGACTAAATAAATGACTCTAGGCAGATGGAAGAATACATGTAAAGACTAGGAGGTAAGCTTCTATAAATTGTGTACCGACATTTAGCTTTTATATTTCATACTTTCATGAGTTGGGTTAGTGTGTGTGACTCTTTTGGGGCCCAGTCATGTCTTGATACAGGGACAACAGATTGTCAACCCACATAGCTGAGGATAAGATCAGAAAGCTTGGCGGGTTCCTTAAACCACACTGTGCCCAATCTGTGTGGCCAAGCAGATCTTCCCAAGCGACACTCGGCTGTTTTGCATGGTTATTCAAGCTGCAGCAACACTTCTTAAATACTATGGTTGACAGTTTAACTACAAGGGGTACTCAAAGATAGGCTCAATGTTTTTGAGATGGAATTTTCTTTAGACAACTGGCCATCAGTATTCTCCCTGTTATTAGAAATGGCCTGGGCTGGGGATTTAGTTCAGTGGTGCCACGCCTGCCTTGCAAGTGCAAGGTCCTGAGTTTGATCCTTGGTACCGAAAAAAACAAAAAAGAAATGGCTTGGTAAGAGTGTACAAGAATGGTTCACACATACTACCCATAATGATTGATTCATGACCTTGCGCTTGCAAGGCAAGTGCAGTGCCTCTGAGCTAAATCCCCAGCCTGATTGTTTTTACCTCTTATTCTGCTTTTTTTTCCATACATGTCACACCTGTGCTCATTTCTATTTAGAATACCAACTTTCTAATTCACATTCTAGACATCATTTGCATATATAACACACACCCAACTATCCACCTATCTCCTTAGGGAAACTCTGGGGCTTCATGCAGAAGACAGTCCAGCACATTTAAACTCAATGTGAATCATCACCAGCCTTTCACTTGAAATCAATCTATGAATGCCACTCAAACAGACATATCCGTTCTGTGCAATCACTTAGCTTTGCTTTGTGGTGTCTCTTAGTGTCCTCTCTGGTCTCCATTGGCCTGGCAATTTATTAGTAACAGTGAATTATTATGGAGTATCTCCCATATGCTAGGCATCGGTCTCAGGGCTTTAAGGGGGTTAATCTAGCTAATCCTCATATCTGTCCTATGAGTTGGAGGCTGTGTTTGTCCCCAAAGTTCACACACAAGTGGACACTGGAGTCAGGGTTCCAACCCTGGTTCCTGGAGCCCATACACTCACCCACTTCCTCTGTGGCCTCTCCTCTCTAGCACTCTAACTATACTCAGCCATCCATAGTCCTCAGATCACCTCTGTGGTGTCTGCCCCGGGGGCCTTCAGTGTGTTTCTCTTGCCTGCCACTCAAACAGCTCTTCCCAGACAATTCCTTCCAGACAGCTGTAGCAGGGGTACACTATGAGGTGAGCAGCGCATGGCACTGTAAGGGACCCCATGCTGGGGGAGCAGCCAGTCACTGACCTCTTCCAAAACAACACACAGGAAAGCCATAGGAATGGTCCTTCCCAATCCAGACTTTTCTTTGAAATATTTACTTAGATAAGCCTGCTAGTAAGACAAGAAAATACATTAAATTTCTGAGTGAGGGCTTGCTTCTGAGAGTCCTTTCCAATTTTGATCTTTAATGTAAAAAAAGAAACAACAAAGGTTAATCTGGAGCTTGGAGTAGAAACAAAAAGAGCCATTTTGTCACTAGACAGGTTGCCAGGCTTCAAGAAAAGGGACCACATGTTAACATGACTTGCATTCCCTCCCACGCCTCCAACATCCATCAGAAATACATACTCAAAGACAGATTCGAAAGTTCTTTTAATGCTTTTTATTGGCAACTTGAGTAAAACCTTAACCACAATCATCAGATATTTAACGGTAGAGAAAAATAAAAATTTTTCTGCAAAGATTTTATTTGCATCTTTTGATATGATCATGTTTTATTACACAGTGCATGCTCAAATAATATTGTTTGATCACAAATAATACTGTGATTCATGTTCATACATAGTGGCTTTTTTTTTAAAGTTATTTTAAGAATCACTATTTTATTCTGAAAAAAAAAGAAAGAAGGAAGAAAAGGAGGAAGGAAAAAGGCCATCACCGAAAAGGCAAAAGACCGCTAGAAGCCACACAGCACCATACTTCTGTGGTACCAGAAACTCACAGCAGCAGACCTTGTTTTGGCCACACAAACCCAACACACCATGCAGATTTAGGAGGCCATATGGAAACCACTTGAAAAGAACACACTGCCACTTATGCAAAACGCTGTGAGGCGGCCCCCCACGTGACAGTAGGGTGTCACCTGATTAGCCACACTGGGTCAGCACAAGGAGCTGGGATTGTCCATGACGCAAATTCAAGCCCTGATTGGGGTCAGGCTCAGTACATCCGCTTTTCTTTGTGAAACCTGGGCTCTCGCTGGTGCCTTTCTTTTCCTGAAACTGCATCCCATCATTTTTGTATGACATTTCGGATCTGGACCAGTCTGACAACCTGGGACTCTATTGGAGCGGCTGGGTTTTCTAACAGGGTAAAGCCACATCAGGCTGTTTGTGGTGATGTGGCAGCCACAGAAACCTGTCTTACCCCAGTGTGGTACCCATGAGGGGAACAGAGGGCAGAATGTTCCTTGGATGGCTGGGAGTCGTGGATACATGGACTAGCTGAGATGGGTAGGGAAGTAGAAATAAATGCCCTTGGAACATGACCTGGAAAGTTCCTGAGTTATCCCTTCTCCACCAGCAAGGACCTGTAACAGCAAGTCTAAAAGGGGAGCCTGGGTACCGATTTCAGAGTTTCCAGGTCTCCAGCTGCAGAAGGGACTCTGTGTGCCAGTGACACACAGTATGACCTCAGCACATTCACCATCTTCTTGGGAAGTCACAGCTCAGTGAGAACAAAAGGCAGTGGTTACACTTTTTCATCTATGAACTGTGCAGCAGAAATGCATTTCACAGTGTCCATTTTTTTTTTTTTTGATGTGTTGCAAACTTGATCACCCTCAAATTCAATGCATGTTAACCTGAGGAATATTCTAGTGTGGTTTACTGTCCTCTGCAAAAAGCTCCATTTACAGGAACCCTCTGGGAGGGGGTGGTGGGCAGGGCGGGGTCTTGCAGCCTGGGGAAGGGAGGGGTGTGGAGAAAGCGTGCACCCTCCTGGGCCTGCGGGAGAGGGTCGAGTGCATTTTCACTTAGCTCTGGAAATGTCCCTCTTTAAGGAGTCTGTTTAATAACCTGCACTTTTGTCAACAATGACTATCATTATGAAATCATGCCTAAAAGTGTCTCATTTACAGCACTTTATCCATTACATTTAGATTGACCATAAACATACTAGCTAAATTCCCAAGCTGCAAAACACACACTTAAAATCAAATCGTAGATTTTGTAATATTTTCAGGAAAACAATTTCTTAATAAAGTTGCAAATAATTAAATGGAATGAAAGCACATTGAGTTTTGCTTTCTTCTCTGTAATTTCCATATTCAACACTCAAATTAGCTTTTGTAATTTCTCACTTAATTGACAAGCTAATTTGTGCATAGTCACTATTTCATAGGCACAGTTTATAAAGATAGAATTCTTGGGGGTAAACAAATACTCTTGACTATTGCCTAGGGCTCTTTGTGCAGAAATGCTATGTGAAAATTTAAATAAGAACATTGCTCTGACAGCCATGAACATAGTTCTGAGGATTCACAGCAGTCAATCTCGCATACTGCTACTGGTGAGAGTCCTCTCAAACTACTGCCCACCTTGCCAGTGGCTTCTGCACAGTACTTGCTGAAGGTAAAATGAAGGAAATTAAACCTGAGAAATTGCTCTATGTCCTGATCCAGCCTGACTTGAATTCAGGCAAGAAAAGCAGTCCATTCAAAACAATGGGTTCATCTTTATTTTGTGCGCTGGTGCTTGTATGATCTTGGGCCTGAAAATGCCTCTTGCTGGTGTCAGATTTGGCTTTGCTGTTTTCTATGGATGCAGTGAAAGGGACCTAGCAACTTCTGTAATTTTGCTTTTGTGATTTTTGGGAAGAACTTGAAGTCTGAGTTTGTGCGTGTACGTCTGTGTGCGCATGCGCAAATTAAGTGTTTGAGAGAAGGAAAAGGGGCAAATGAAGACAGGACGCTGTGCGCTTCCAAGAGGACAGGTGGCCAGACGTGCGCTCCACTGTGCCTGCTACACATCGAACCAGTGGTCGCCCATGCAGGTGCGGTTCCACTCACAGCCGCAGGTCCAGCACCACTCGAGCCTGCACTGGGGCCGTGGACACTTCATGTGCATGCATCCACCTGCAGGGACAAAGGACACAGCGCCATGGTTTGCAGCTAATGCGTGGGAGACACTCATTCCCATGCCAGCTGGCTGGTCTAAAAATCACTTTCTAAGTGAGTGGTCACAAGCAGAGCAAGGGCAGAGAGAACCCGAACCAAGGAGAAAAAGACAGAAAGCACCACAAAATTTTAGAAAGCTCTAAAATGATAACATTCATTAAGAAACCGAGGCACACCCCTTCCCATCAAGACCAAATTCTATTTGCCAATCTGAGTTTGTGTACTTCTCCTAAAATAGAATTTAGAGGCAAATTCTTAATTTTTTGCAGTCAATTCCTTATTTAAATAAATTTAAATATTTATTGAATCCAATACTTTAAATATATTAAATATACTTAATAATTTAGTACATGATAATATATTATGATTAATTTTATAATTTCTATAGTGTAACTTGGCTTAGCAAAATTCATAACACAGGCATTGGGAACATATTTTATTTTTATGGCGAATATGTCCCTTGAATGCTGTTCAAAATTTTATTGAAGAATAGAAGAATGGAAAAGAATTACTAATGTTAGCTCCTCTGTGCATCTCATTTACTCCTCAAAACCACTGTGAGAGCACAGTAACATTACCTTGCGGTAGAATTTTCTCAAGAGGAAGCCGCCTCTTGATCTTCACCAAGACTGATGGGCTTCCTAGGCTACAGCCTGCCTCTTCAGTAGGAAAGATCACTAAAGATCACTAATGTGGGCATTTATTTTGGGATCCTTCACCCTGGGAGCTCTGAGGCTGGTTGCCTTTTCAAAGTATGGTCAGTGGGTTGAGCGTTTTGATCCCATCACCAACAGTCACTGGCTTTGGACTTCCCTGGGGAAGTTGTGTGATGAAGCCGTTCAACAGGAAGATGGTTTTGGGGTTTCCTTCATATAAAGAATATTGCAATTAGCATACTTTTGCCTCAGATGTGTATGTGTGTGTGCATGTTGTGAATTTCAGATTTTTTTAAAGGATAGATTTCTAGAAATATAGCTACTGATTGGACGAGAAATTATAAACCCTTCAACATCTTTTAATATGTATATATTGCCAAAGTGGTTTCCAGAAAAATTATGCTAATTTATGACACCCTTACCAGCTTTGAGGAGTGTCATTAAAGACAGAACAACACAAACACCCAAAATGGAAACCTCCCATGCTACCAGAATGGTGTCTTACCATTTAATTTTCATGTTTTAAATCCTGGTGCAGTGGACCGCTGGCCCCTGATCATCAAGAGCCACCCACAGCCTCCCTGTAAAGGGCCTCACATCTTCTTCTAGCTCCTTGATTCCTACCATCTCTCTTGTATTTCGTTCTTCAAATTATTTTGGGTTTCTCATATAAGAGAAATGATGTGATATTTAACCTTCTTGTCTGATTTATTTCACTTGACATTATGGTTTCAAGATCCATCCATTTTCCTACAAACAATTCAAATTTATTCATCTTTATGGCTGAGTAGTACTCCCAGGAGACCACTGACTCAGAGTTAGGTAGGGATTTGGACTGAGCCTGGCCCACACCTGATGCTCAGGGATGTGTCAGTGTACTCTTGTTGGTGTTAATGATGATTTTTCTAAAACATACCCCTGAAGAAAGCAAGCCGGCAGTGTCCACTGGGGCTTTCTCTCAGCAGCCTTCTGACCAGGGTACAGTTCAGAGATGATGGGAAAAGCTGGGCCTGGAGCTGCATTGTATTTCTTGTCTATGATAATGCTGCTGATTCTGCCTCTACAAGTGTTTCACATCTGGAAAGGGCCCTCTGAGCACTGGTTGTGATAGCTTTAAGCTGGAGGCACAGCCAGGAGGGATGACAGCAAGTGCCCCAGAATGGTTCAAAGTGGCAGGGTCGGGTGAATGAGTTGGCCAAAGGAACACCTTAAGCACAGACTAGTGATGGCAAACTTTTTAGAGACTGAGTGCCAAACTGCAATCCAAAAGTCACTGATTTATCCCTAAGTGCCAACACTGCTATTAAACCTGAATCACGAAGTTTTAGTTTAGAAAAACAATTCTACATTAACATCTTTTGTCCTAAAAGAAAAACACAATAACACGTGTTCACCACCACTGGACTAGAATTTAGTTTCTAATAACACTGCAGAGCTGGAGAGGGTTATGTTGGTGGCCTACAGGGAACCTGATCATGTGGTACAGACTTCAGAGCAGGGAAAGTCTCCAGGGAGAAAGGAAAGACCTCAGTCACCACTGAGAAGCCACATGTCCTAAACCATGTTCAATGTCTTGATCCTGCTTTCTACCTTTGTTCTCTTCCCAGCCACATAAACACTAATTGTCGGCTTGACATGGCCATGGAGCTCACTCATTCCATATTTTCGTATGCCCAGGGCCATAGGGAAGATGGGCAGCATTTACTGAGGGCTTATTTCACCTACCAGGCCCTTTGTAGACATTATCTCATTTAATCTCAGGTAGAGTCTTCACCCTGACTGTGAAAGGCACACAGACAGCCCCATGTCCCGGAGAAAAGGGCAGATGGATAGAGATGAGGATAGGCTTAAGCGGATAAGAGAAAAGGAGATATGACAGTGGTGCAAGGCAGTCCAGACCCTGTGCTCCCTCAGATCACAGTGCAGCCCACTCAAGAAACCCACTGGGCCAGGGAGATATAAGGGACAGGAACACAAAAGGGGCCTCATTCCCTTGCAGCCTCCCCAAAGTTAAAGCAATATGTGGACACAGTGAATGGAAAAGGAGAAGGATCTTGCTCGCAAGTGGAATGTCTAAGGTCTACAGAGTGCAGGGCCGGAGGTGAGAGTGAGTTTGCGTCCCCAAGGGCACCAAAATGCTGTCCTCGGTGGTTCTCAGTGTCTGAAACCAACATGCTAGTGCTGAAGAGCAAGCAAGGAAGAGAAGTGCTGTGTACGCCTGTATATGTCTGTGTCTTGTGAAGGGATGCTCTCCAAAGCAGGGTCCCGGCAACTGCAGCCTCAGAGTCCCCCAGGAGTCCTCGGTGTGAGCTAAAAATGTAGATTCTGGGCTGGGATCGAGGCCCAGGAATCTGCAGTTTAAACAAACACATCTAGGGATTTTCACACATGCATAATTGCACTCCAGGAAGAGGACATGGCAAGAGGGGCCAGGGTGTGCTGGAGCCAAGCCAACTGTCCCGCTTCTCCAGAGTTGAGGCAGGAGGTAAGTGGGGAAGTCTCCAATCTAAGAGCTCTTGAGCCCCAAAGCATTGATGAGGTTAAGTTAATATGACTACATGGGTCAGGAAGGGACAATGGGTCCTTCTAGTGACCTCTTCCCGGTGGTCCAGAGTGGGGTTTAAGGAGAACCATTTGAACATGGACATCAGTGTTTCTAAGTCTGTTGATGCAAAGTCGAACGTACATGTGGCTCTGGGAAGAACTGGACTGTGGTCATTTCATTTAATTCAGAGATTGTTTCCCAGTAGCCATTTCAAATTCTTAAAAGTTAGAGAGGATTTGGCAGAAGGCAAAAAAAAAAAAAAAAAAGTCCATTTCTTTTTTTTTTTTTTTTGGAGACAGGATCTTGCTATAATAGTCCAGGCTGGCCTTGAACTCACTATGTAGCCCAGGCTAGCCTTGAACTAACGGTAATCCTGCTTCAGCCTCCTGTAGTGCTGAGATTATAGGTATGCACCATCATGCTGGGCTAAAAAAGTCCATTTCAAAACCACATTTATGTAAAGACTATTGTAATGATGGAGCCAAGCATCAAAGTAGTGTAAGACATTGACTCCCACACAGTAGGGAGGAAAAACCAAAGCCCAAAGTGAATGCTAGTGTCCAAAGTGGTATTAACAGGTGTGACATGAAAAATAAAATAAAAACAAAGCAAACAGTGAAGAAGTTTCAGGGCCAAAAATTTTGGGAATAGGTTGATTAAATGAAACAGGTTTCTTTACAAATGGAATGGCTTTAGTGCCCTAGTACAAGAGGAGAACGGGGTAGTGACATGGCTTCCTATGGCAGCTTCTGTGAGGGCGAAATACTCTAACCCTGATGCAGCCCTCAGCCTAGCAAGTGCTCTATACCAGCAACTTATTTCTGCTCTACTAGCAACCAGGGAGGGGAATGCAGTGGGGAGTCACCTGCCACTTGGGCTTGATATTGTGGCCTCCCTTGCCTCTGGAGTATCTCTGGACTCTAGAGTCCCATGGAGGGCACTGTGAAATCCTGGGTGGGAAGTTTTCCTAACATTTTTGTTGATGGTGGACAATTAATCATATGCCAAGTGTCTAATATCATTAGTAATAAGGGCAATTTGTGTTTACTGAGTGCTTCTTCTCCGGCAGGCCCTGGACTAAGTCTTGATGAGCATGATGTCCTGTGCTGCTGCCAACCACTGCACCAGTGAGCTTCCTTTACTATCTCTGCATCATAGACCTGAGAGCCAGGCATTTGTTTCCCACAGAAACCACACCAAGAGGCTCCTCCTGTCATCCTTACTCCCAGGGTGCTGGCATTTCAGAATTCCTTTTGTAAAGAACTGGATTTCGTTTTATAGGACCTGGGGCTCAGAAGTGGAGAAACTTGATACTGAAGAACTGAGATTCAAACTCTGCTTGGATGGCCTCAAAGGATGGTCTGTGCTCGACTGACCCTGTATGTCATTGTTAAACCTGCCCAGAATCCTGACTGCTACCACCTGACTGCTAACATTCCCAAGAAGAGCCCAGAACCTCCTCCTTTCCACTCAGCCCACACTCACCATTTTTCTCAACTGGCACACTGCAGCGAGGGCAGGGCTTGGTTGTTTTCTTGATGGTTTCCTTGGAGGCTTCTTCCCAGCGCGCTTGCTCAGCAGCTCTCTCATCCACTCTGTAGGCCTGGATGGACCAAAAGAACAGGGATTTAAATACAAGCCTTTATCATTGGAATCGTAGTTTTCTCAAACAGAGAATTCTTAAAGATGGAAGTGCCTTTAGGCAAAAAAATCATATATCAACTCATTTGACAGGTGTGGACATCTCAGAATATGCATGGGCCACTATGTTTTTGGTACCTGGCATATGCCCATAAGCTAGGAACAGATTGCTCAGTTACATAGCATGTCATCTTTACTCTATGTTTTGCATAACTATAATCAATAAATTCTAGTAGTCCGTTAATATGCAGGCAAGGTGATAAATGCTTATGTATAATTCTTATCAGGTACATCACTGGGTGTGAAGTGAGCATCCTGGCTTTCACTCACTTTAAACAATGGGCCAACATTGGTAAGTAGGAGAATCTGTGTGACTCCCAAACCTTTGCCCTTAAAGTTTATATCTGATTTTCCTTACTTCTTGCACCTGGAAAATGGGGAACACCAAGTGTAGCTACAGGGAAACATGAATAAGAACAAGGAAATGACAGAGGAGCAGTTTCAGGAGTTGGTAACATCCATCGGGAGCTCTAGAGCCATCTACTTGGGTTCAAATCCCAGGCCTACACGGGTAGTTGACGTTGGAAACATTAATTAACCCCTCTGAAAGTTTTCATCTCTTAGATGGAAATAAAAATAAATGCCAAATGCATGAGGAGAATAGGGGATTATGAACTCATGTCTTTAAATTCTCAGAATATCTTATATAATATTATATGATAATATGAATTACTTTAGGATCTATAAAATGGCAATGTCTCAAATATGCCTGCCAACATTACTCACGCCACTGAGGACTAGATTATCCCTTACTCGTACCACCTGCTATGTATTAAATGTGTCCCCTCAAGTTCATGTGTTGAAAACGTAATTTCTAAATTCATATGTTAATGGTACTAGGGTGGTGATTAGGGTTATATGAGGCTATGAGGGTGGGAATCTGTGTGATGGCACTAGTGTCTACCGCCATACCACCCTGAGCACTGCCAATCTCATCCATGATGGCATTAGTGGGTTCATAAGAAGAGAGATAGCCAAGCTAGCATGCTTGCTCTGTCTTGCCATGTGATGCCTTCATTAAATTACAATGCAGAAAGAAGACCCTCACCAGATGCTGAGAAGATGTGCGTGCCACGCTCTTGGAGTTCCCAGACTCCAGAACCGTGACACAAATAACTGTCTATTGTTTATTAATTGCTGTACCTGGCCTTCAGTATTTCATTAACAGAAAACTGACTAACAGGGGAAGGGATTTTAAAAGAGCCACTTCAGACATTCATCCTGCATCTATCTGCCTAGTAACTCAGACACTGTGATCTCTTCCACTTATTTCAAATATTGGATGACATGTGCAGAGAAAGAACCAGTATATTAGATTAGTACAAGGACCTTGTAACCTAGAAATATATTTCCAAATATTAATTCAACAGAGTCCCTCCATATTAGCCTTTATAGTATTTAAAAGTTTTTTCTATTCTCTAAAATGAATACAAACATGCAAGTTATTTTATTAACTTATGATAATGATTTTAAAATACTCCCAGGGCCACAGAGCAGATCAAACACAGCAATTATGGAAACTGGAAGGAGGACAGTTCCACCCAGAGGTCCTTGCATACAGTTTTCCAGGCCACAGCATGGTGCTTTGAGAGCCAAACTGGCCAGTGAACAGTTTTATAGATGGCAGGAGAGAAGCAAGAGGGATGGGACTGGCTACACTTGGAAGCTCCCACCTCAGCAAAGAGCCATCCTCCCATCTTCACAGTGAGGCCCTGGTAACATGTGGAATCTAGAGGACAGAATCCTTCACTCCTGACAAAAATCCAACTTTTATCATTTCATCTTCACATTCTAAGCTCTTTTGAAATGTTAAAGTTTCTTAGTCTTTATGAATGAAACACTATGAGGAAAATAATTGTGCTTATATATAGGTTGCAGCATTTAACAGTTCTTAAAAGAATTGGTATTTATGTTTCTGTTATTTCCAAGAGAAAGTGAATTCTTTCTGGGCCAAGGCCACATTTGAGTCATCTTCATATTTTCAATGTCTGGTATGGTGCCTGGTGTACAGTAGACACTCACTAAATTTTAGCTGAGTAAATTAATAAATCAGTGATATACTCCAGGAGGGCACTAAACTGACAGTCACCTGGAACAGGCCCCAGGGGACAGGCAGGCAGGTGGGTAGATCCCTGAGGGTGGTGGTGGGACTTACCGAGGGCTGGTCACTAGGGGAAACCAATTTCATTTCAGTTAATTCCATCACATTCGTAGCTATGTGACTCAAAGAGTGCTATGTGATTTGTATTAGAATGAAGTAGAATCAGTTTAGCTGCTAAAAAGCAACCACAATCACAGAAAATTTTGGCTCTGGGACATCCTAAGGGTGAGAGCCCAGTGAGAAGGCTGTGGTTAATGAGTTAGTATCTTGGCAGTGATCTTAACTACATGGCTTCCAGTCATCTCAGATGCAGTGGTTCTAATGCTTAGAGATGGGTATGAAATACCCCCCACCAAAACATGCTGCAAACCTACCCCAAACTTTTCTTTTGAAAAGCCAGGAGTTTGTTCAATGGTTTAAAATTGCTTATTGGTGGCAAGTCATACAGATTAGAGAAAAAACAATTGTATTTATTTAGTAGATTTTTTTTTTTTGGTACCAGAGATCGAACTCGGGACCTTGTTGTGTGGCAGGCGCTGGAACCACTGAGCTAAATTCCCAGCCCAACAACTGTATTTATTAAAAAATGATTTCAGAATGCTGCTCTCCAGCACCATGGCACATGACATACTAAATAAGTGTGATTTCCCCTACTTCACACACCTAAAAACACTGGGTGAACTGCAGAGGGGAAAAAAAAGTATTTATTTATTTTTAAATGTATGGGTGTCCTGGTGAGAAAGTAAGAGAAATAGCTAAAGGCCAGAATAAGAAAGAGAAAGTGCTTCGGGTGTTTACAGTGGGGTTATTTTTCTAGTCAAGGCTGCCCAATGGATAGGTCCTCCATGGCCCAGAGAACAGAGGCAGAAACACAAAGCCGGAGCCCCAGCAGGGTAGCAGGTAGAGTCTGGTGTTGCTTTACTTGTGACCTGGGCTCTGGGGGTGGGAAAACCTCACCTGAGGAATTCAGGAAGAAGTTTTACCCAAAAAAGAAGCTTCATGAAGAATGGATACAAACAGATGCCCATCTTAGGCTTGGTTTGTTCCATGGTGGGGCTGGCTGGGAGAAGATTTTTTCTCCAAAAATTATGAACCAGCAAACCTCAGATGAAGTTTGTGAAAAGAACTCATACTATTCTGCTTAGCCTAAAAATTATGCAAACCAAAAGGTTAATTTGAAAGCTGGGTGTGGAAGCAGGAACCTATAATCACAGCTATTCAGGAGGCTGAGGCAGGAGGATTGAAAGTTTGTTGCTAGTTTAGGCAATTTAGGAAGACTATGTCTCAGAATAAAATAAAAGGGGCTGGGGGCATAGCTTAGTGGTAGAGTGCCTGCCTAGAATTCATGATACCTTGGTTTAATCCCCAGTACAACAACAAAAAACAGCAAAAGTTTAATTTGAAATATTTCCCAAGTAGGTCAGGTACCCAAGAGCCTGCTTGAAGCAAAAATATCTTCTGTGGAGTAATATATGTTTAAAAAACAAAACCTCAAAGAAGTTACAAAAAATTCCAAGAAACCTGGGATCATAGTAAAAAAATAAAAAACTCATAAAATACAGGAGAAAACTAGACACTGTGTCTAAAAGTAACAGAAATATAAAACTACAAAATCAGACAAGCTACGGTTTTAGACGTTGGGATCCTCAAATATACAGTACAATGTAAATATGTATAACACGTTTACAGAAATAAAAGAAAGTATGGAAAGTATGGTAATGAAATGAGAAACTACCAAAACTAACCAGGAAGATTTAAAAAGTAAACAAATTTTGTTTTGTCTACTTTTTTTCCTGAATATGAAAAACTAGCAATTAAAATGAGAAGCCAGCTGACGAGTTACTCTGTAAATTAGATACAAATGGAGTGAGGACTTGTGAACTGAGAAATGGAAAAAATTCCATTGAATTCAGGTTAGAGAGCAGAGAAATGAAATATATGAAAAGTATATTGAGTGACAGAAGGTAAAGCAAGAAAGTCCAAAATTTCTCTAGTTCTAGAAGAAGATAACAAACAACATGAGGGCCAAATGGTATTTGAAGAAAGAGCAGCAACAAACAAACAAAAAACCAAAACCAAACCAAACCAAAATCCCACATATTATTTACAAAGAAGTCAGAATTATTCTGACAGCTGATCTCCTGTCCATGACGGCCAACAGACAGTGGGATACTACTTTCAAAGCTCTGAAAGAGAACACCAGCCCACTTAGAGTCCCATGTGAGAAGCAAAACTCGTTTTCAAGAATGAGTATGAATAAACCCAGTGTCAGCCATAACAGAGTGTTTCCCATCAGCAAAACTCATGAAAGTGTGATCCAAGCAGGAAAAGCTCAAAAGGAAGATCTGGGTAGAAGACAATGTCAAAGTATGGGTAAATTGAAATGGATCTCAACTGTATAAAACTATAAAAACACACAGTGTAGTAACTATTGTTATTCTCTTATTATTTGGTTATGAAAAAAATTTAAATTTTTTTCATGAAATTAAAAATAATGCTTTGTCATATTAATTATGTAGGTTAATCAGTAAAAGACCTCACTTACATTGTCATTTCACATTATAGTTTTTACAGTTATTCTAAAACATCACTTTTACTCATTACATTTTCCAAAACAATGATATTTATTATACCAGCCACTAGGGCACAGTGCCAATGTGACTGTAATTTACTGTTGGCATTTGCAATGGAACACATTAAATTTTAGTGAGAATCTAATGAAAATATGATTTCATGTTTTTCTGACCCAGGTTAAGGGAACCCTACAGCAGGGTATCACTGGGTACAAAGCATCAATACCATCTTGGGTAAAAGGGAAGAAATGAAAACAACCCAGGTGTTCATCTACTGTTTGCTGAAGATAAAAACTGAGATATATTTATAACAATAAAGCAATACACAGTTGTGAAAATGAATGATCCCAGGATCCCACATCACTCAGAATCTCAGAAATACAATGTTTACCAAAATAAAACAAGTTGTAAAAGAATATATATATAGCACAAGTTTTTCAATATAAAGTTGAAAAACAAATTTGTGATAAAATAGCACATGTGCTTAAAAAAAAACCACACGAGACAGCAAGAAAACACAAATGTATGCTAAAAGTCTAGAGACGTATAAAAGATGGTTAACTTGCTGGCAAGACAAGCTGGAGGGTAGCAAGTTGGAGCCCGGCCTGGGTAACTGAGTGACTTAGTTAAACTCTGTAACAACAACAAGGTCTAAGATGGAGCTCCGTGCAAAACCCTGGCTTCAATCCTGTCACACACACACACACACACACACACACACACACAGGATAGTGGTTGCTTCTGGGTATGTGGGAGGCAGCAGGTGAGAGCGGGGATTCTCAGGGGACTTTGGAGATAGCGTGAAGCTTTAACTCCTAAGATGTGCCATGGTGCATGAGTATCTACTTTATTTCTCTAAAATTATTATTCTTAAAATGTATATGCAATATATACTGTTTTATAATATATGTGTTTGACCATATACATGTTTAAACTTTCACATTAAACAGGTTAAAAATCCTAAATACTATTATAAATATATAAAGTCAAAATTACAATGAAATAAATTCACAATTGTCTCATTTTTGTTATTACCATATGCTTGCAATCACTATTTAAAGACATTTAAAAATTTTCATTTCAAAATGCATATATTCACTGCGAACATTTTAAGAAACAAAGCACAAAAGGGTGGCCTTGAATTCAGCCCCCCTGGTGCTGGGATTACGGCATGTGCATCACACCCAGCTTCATCAGAACAGCAATTTTCTGCTCTCTTTTCTCATCCCTATTAGAGCACCACAAACTTACTACCAGGAAGGGCCAACAAAATCTCCTGGTAGGACCTTTCACACCCGACTGTTAACTGAATTATTGTAGCTGCCAGTTAGCTCAGGGGACTAGAAGGAGCTATGGTTTTTATCTCTGTGATCAAAGGAGGAAAAAGAAGAAGCCAGAGCCACATTGTTCTCCCATTCCTTCCAGAATAAGCCCCTGTATCATTTCCCTGTAGACTCTGCCATGTGTTCCCTGGAAACCCTAACCCCCAGGGTGACAGTGTGAGGAGGTTGGTGCCTTCATGCATGGGATTCATGCCCTTGTAAAAGACAGCTCTCCTGACCCCTTTCTGCTGTGGAGAACACAGCAAGGAGTCAGCAGTGTGCATTGGGAAGAGGGCTCTCAGCACAGAATATGCTGTCATCTTGATCTCAGACTTCCAGCCTCTAGAACCGTGAAATAAATGTTTATAAACTACCCAGTTTCTGGTACTTAATTGTGGCAGCCCTAGTTGACTGAGACAGACTCCGTATTTTGAAGAGTTTTATTTATGAACAAAATACTCTTCCTCATTTTAAATGAATGTACAGTGCCCCCATATGGGAAACACTGAAGGCTCTCCTCTTGCTCCAGGGGCCAGGGGTCTGCAGCTGTGGGCAGCCACTTCCTAGGCTGAGTGTGGTTTACTGCATAGGAAGGGTGGGGCTGTCTTAGGACACTGAGGGAGAGAGGAGCTAGGCAGGCTGTAGGGGACAGGATGCATATTGTGGGTGTGAAGCCACTTTCAGGGTACGGGCAGGGTGGCCATATTTCTTGGTGTGCCTTGTATGTCGTGTGTGTCTCTTTCAGTGTTCTGACCTCTGGAGCCTTGTTGATCTGGTGAGGATGCCCATCTCCCTAGGGCTCCCATTTCCTAGAGCTGGGCATGCTTTTCACCAGGGAACCTACCAACCCAGAGCCTGTACCCTAACACTTCCTCTCTTAGGCGTTACACTCTGGGCCCCCATTCCTCTGCCTTCCTCACTCCAGGCCAGGTGCCAGACAACTAGGGCAGGCCTCGTTCTCCAGAACCACTAAAGTGATCTGAAATAGCTCCCTTAAGCTTGCTTAACCTCCTCCCTCACTCTTTCCTACAGAGGCCATAACAAAGGCTCTCGCTCACTGTCCTCTTGCTTCTCTCCTCCTGACTCACTCCAGTGTGTCCCAGGTGGCCCTGTGTGGCACAAAGTAGCCCTTGCTCTTGGGATTCAACTGAGTACAACTGTCTTCAATAGCAGTCATCTCCCCTCTGTACCCAAAAACTGTAAGACCTACATTTAAAACACCTGGACCAAAACTCATTTATATCTGTTGTCCCAGAAAATTCTTAAAAAGTCCTTGTTTTAAGAGTATCCTGATGTGGATGATCTATCACTAGGTCACATGTGTACTGACAAGCCAGCTTTGGTGATCTCATGCCAGCAGCTGGGCAGTGCCCAAGCCAGTACCTACTGGGCACTCAGCAGAGGCTTCCTGATAGGGGGACTGTGGTTCTCTCTGGATGCAGGAGCAGCCACAGGTTTCCTGCAATCTCTACACTTGATCTTAGCCAAAAGGCCGAGAAGCGATTGTTTCCTGCAATTTCTGCAGCTCCCTGCTTTCTGTCTGCCATTGCTACTGGGTAATAGGCCCTGTGGCCTTGTAACTGGAAAATTAAGAACAAGTGAATAAAAGAGCCCAGAAAAGAGCCTGAATCAGATCTAGTCTGATCAATGAGGACAATGGGGCTTTTCAATAATAAGAATCTCAGCTCAGGAAGATGGCTCAATTTTCATCACCTTTTATAAATTTAGGGGATAGGCACATTACAGCAAATCTCCCCAGGAATAATGGACAGTGAATAACCTCAACCACATGCAAACACACATGTAATTTTATTATGAACTCCAGACGCCAAATTAGTTTACCAAGGAGACTGTATACCAAACTGACAAGATGCTAAGTTTTAGCTTTAGTGCTTTACTGTTCAGGCTTTATGTGTTGGTGCTTGGTTCTGAGAGACTTGATTTCAGGTAAGTCAGGGCACAAGCTGCATATTAAGCCATTCATCTGAAATCATAAAAGTGAGTCCGATTCTGCAGGGAAGCCAAAGGGAAAAGAGGAGGCCACCAGCCCTGTGACTTCAGATCTAATGTTCAGAACAAACTCACTTAGCAATAGGCCAGTGCTTACCCAGTATCCTTTCTGAGCACCACCACACTGCACTCCATGTCCAGTCCACCTGGCCCTCATTAGGGGGTGCTTGACAAGCTAAGGCTGTCGTGTGGGGAGAAGATGTGGTTAGGGGAGAGGATGAGCAGTTGGCCTGTGGTGGGGACGGGAGGCAGTGAGGGATAGGAACAAACTGGTGTGGGGGTCAAAACTGTCTACTCTGAAAAATACATTGAAGCTGCCCAGGGGCTTGCAAAGCACGTGCAAGACAACAGGTGCACCAAGGACACACCTGCAGGGAGATGCCCATGTAGAACACCACAGGCAAGAGGGCAAGCCCAGGGCGGGAGAAAATAACCCAACCTCAGAAACAAAGGCAAAAATGACGACAGCATCAAATGTTTTTAGTACTAAGCCAGTGCTAGCCTCACAGCCTGCCTAACAGCTCTGCCTATCCAGCTGTCTCTTGGGGTGGTGGGTTAACCCAGTCCCACCAATTACCTGCAAATAGGTAGGGCCCAGACCTACAGCCTAGAGCCTTTGGGAGTTAACTGTAGGAAACAGTTCAATGTCGATGTTCTTTTTCTGGTAGAAAATAGGTGCCTAATTTGGTTAGATGCCTGATTTTATTGCTGCACAAGATAGTAACCAGTTCTGCACAAAACTCAGAAATCACATTTCAGCATTCCTTTCCCAGGGAATGGCATGCTATATTCTGTTGCTCACATGCTCATGGCACCAGCGCTCTTGTCCTGTGGCCAGTTTTCCCACTAATTTGATGACTTGGACTTCAGCAGGGGCTAGCACAGAGCGGCAGGCAGAATAGTGCCAGGACATCTGGCACAGGGCTGGAGAGCACGTATGGGAGAGGATCCTGTGCCCAGGAGGGAAAAGTTCAAGAAGAAACAGTAACAGCAGGCATGGGGGCTCACATTTTCAATTCTAGTAGTATGAGAGGCTGAGGCAGGAGAATCACATGTTCAATCCCAGCCCAGGCAATATAGCAATTTAAGAACCTTGTCTCATAATTTTTTTAAAAAGCTGAGAATGTAGCTAAATGTCAAGGCCCTGGGTTCAATCCCCAGTACCAAAAAACCAAACTAAACCAAAACAAAAGCAATAAGAATGTGCCTACGACTTTAGGAGGGGGCTGTGTAGCCTTGGCTTTGCCTAGAATATTGAGTTTAGTTTGCGAAGGATCTCTTAAAGGCAGGTCCTCTCCTTAGCTATCTGAAGAAACCACAGTCCCAGTGAGATTACACAGGCTGTGAGTAAGGATCCGAATCCGAATCCTGGGCTGTCTGATTCTACTCCCAAGCTCCTGCAACAACAGTTTATTTCTTTCAGTATAATGTTACACGTGACAGAGAGGACCAGGGCATGGGAGGGTAAGACACTTGACAGAGACCTAGAGGTCCTTGCAAACTATTGAGAGAGCCTCCCTCTTCCCAGGCCCGTGTCTTTGGGTCCCACTTGTTTTCCTACTTCCTCCTGGGACCCCAAAGGGTGCCTGCTATCCTGAACCTTTGCCACTGCTGTCACTGCTATCAGCTGGCTCTCACTTCCGCCCAACCTGTACAAACGTCTCAGAAAGTACATGCAAAGGCCCTGACTGCCAAAGCCAATGCCTTTCTTTGCCTTGTCATCCCTAATTGTCCTGCCACTTAATAATCAGGCTACTTTCTTCCTTGGCAAAACAGAGTCCTTCCAGAGGCCCCTGCTGCTCCTTTCAGTCATTTCTGTTGCTCCCCATCTCCACCAGGGGGATCCTTGGGGAGTCAGGGACCCACTTTACACTGGGGGAGCAGTCTGCTTTGGGGTACCTGTGCCCAGGGACTGTTTTAGATCTGTCAGTTCCTGGAGGATTTCTATGGAGATGAGCACAATTTTGCTTTGCATCAGACTGTCTTGATGCTAATGTTCAAATCCTTCAGGAATGATCTGAAGTAGTGGCTGGATGCCCGCTGGTTCAGGATCACCTAGGGATGTTTTGTTTTGAGACAGAGTCTCACTATGTAGCCCAAGCTGGCCTTGAACTTAGGGTGATCCTCCTGCCTTTGCCTCTTGAATGATTACAGGTGTTCACCTCCAAGCCTGCCTCCCAGGGACTTTAATGCATATTCCTGTATCACACCCTGGAGATTTGAATTCAGTGAGTCTGGGGTGGGGTCCGGAAATTGGAATCCTTAAGATGCCACTGGAGTTGTGAGGGGCAGGAGATGTGGGAACTGTTCCCTCACCAGATGGCAAATGTCACTTGGGGACTGAAGAGTAATATGGTTGGTTGGTTAAACTTGCCCTATGTTAATGGCCTTAGTCATCAAGCTATGAAGCAGTGACTTATTACTATGTCACCAAGAGGGGAAGGTTTTGTTGTAATTCAGCATTGTTGTCCTACCCCTGAGATAGAGCATGGTGTGTACAATTAGGGTAATTGTACAGAGATCTGTGCTTGCTTACTGTTCACACATGGCAAGGATGTGTGTGTGTGTGTGTGTGTGTGTATGTGTGTGTGTGCATGCCAGCAGGATGGGAGAAATCTTTCTTCTTACATATTTTCTGGCTGAAAATAGCAATTTCCAGTAATTTATACATATATCTCTGTGTCTATATATAGTATAGTATACTATATATGTTATATAGTACTATAGTATACTATACTATATATAGACACAGAGATATATATCTGTATATTATGTATTTATAGAAAGAGAAGGATAAAGACAGAGAAACATGAAGAGGAGAGAGCGTCCAATTGCCTTGGCAAAGTCAAGTACTGACATGGCAGGAAATTTGTGGCTCAAGAAAGGATAATTGTTTTTGTCTTAAATAGTGCTGCTTTTGCTGTACCTCAGACAAAGGACTACTATCTAGAATATATAAAGATTGAAAAAAATCAGACCCCCCCCAAATTGAAAGACCCAATTCAAAAATGGGCATCTGAAATGAACAGACATTTCTCAGACAAAGAAGTAAAAGCAGCAAACAAATTACATGAAAAAATGTTCAACATCATTCGTCATTCAAGAGATGCAGATGAAAACAACACTGAGATTCCACCTCACCACACAAAGAATGGCTGCTATCAACAAATAACAAATCAACAAATAAATGCTTGCAGGGTTGTGGGGAGAAAGGAACCCTTCTCCATTGGTGGGAGTGCAGACTGGTGCAACTACTGTGGAAATCAGTATGGAGATACCTCAAAGAACTAGGACTAGAGGTCCCATTTGACCCAGCTATTCCCCTGCTGGGTATCTTTCCCAAAGAACTACAAGAATCATACCACAGTGATATATGTGATATATATGTTCATAGTGGCACAGTTTGTAATAGCTAAAGCTTGGAAGCAGCCCAAGTGCCCATCAACTGGAAACTGGATAAAGAAAATGTGTTTTTTTAATAAAATGGAATACTACTCAGCCATAAAGAATGAAAAACTAGAGTCATTTATAGCTAAATGGATGCGTATCGAGGCCATCTTCTTAAGTGAAATAAATAGGACACATGTGTAAATACCGAATAGTTTCACTAGTGTGAGAAACTGAAAGTGTAAACAAGGGTTAACATGATTAAAATGAATAATCGATAATTTGAAATAGGAAAAAAGGTCCAAAGATGAAGGAGTGAAGGAAGGGGAAGGAGAAAGGAAAAGAGGGAAAGGAAAAACTATGAGAAAAGAAAAAAAAAATGGAAATGAAATCTATGTAAATAGGGAAGGGCGGAGGGGGTGAAGCGCACACAGGTAATGGGGAAAAAAATAAGAACCAAGATATATCATGTACAGGTACAAATACCCAATGATAAATGTAAACAAATTGTATACCTAAAATGTACCAATAAAAGAACTAAAAAAAAAAACAGTGCTGCTTTTTTCAGTGAACAATTAGAGATGTCTGCCTCACAGAAGCAGGGCTTGGGGTTATCATGGCTGGGTTTCAATCCTAGCTTCATTCTTTGTTGTACAGATGATTGCATTGAAGACCTAACCAAAATCTCTGCTCATGTGCAGAAGAGTGATAAACACAGCACACACCTCACAGGGTTGTTGTGAGGAAACAGGGTAAACACACAGATAGCTCAGCACAGAGCTTGGTATACCCTGAATGCTGTGTGTTTTATATTATCAGGATCATTGTTTTTGTGGTCAGAATACCATCATCTCTGGTTTATCAAGGTGGGAATATTAAAACTATGGGAATTCAGGGCCGGGGATTTAGCTCAGTGGTTCTGCTGCCTGCCTCGCAAGTGCAAAGTCTCAAGTTTGATCCCTCGCACCAAAAACAAACTATGGGAATTTGCATAAACGGAAAAGATCACGGAAGGCCTGGATTGGCCTTAAGTCTCTCTTGAAATTACATGTGTTCTCATAGAGGTTTTAAAAGCCAAATTTGTGCCCAGAACATCAAAACCGAGTGCGTCATACAATTACTGAAACCTGTCTGCAGAGCAGCCTTCCCTGCTTGAAAAGTCAAGGTTCCGGTTGCACTGCTTGCGAGCAGCCTGCCCCCTGCTGGTAATCACGAGACTGGCCTCACCTTTCGGGAGCCTCCAGATTAGCCACAAAAGGTGTCCCCAAGACTTTTGTTGTTCTTGCAACATTCTCTTATTACAATACTTTTTGGAGAAGTCTGTGTGAAATTTATTGTTTAAATAAATAAATAATCAGAATTCTTGGATTTAATGGAGTGTCTGGCTAGGAGCTGGGTGGACACCAGGCAGCACTAAATGAAAATCTAGACTACTGGGCCACACTTTAGGATGCACTTTAGAAGATTAAGTTTTGATGATAAACACAGTGGTGACTTCTGCTATTAATGGCCTATATAATAACAGCCACATATTAGATCTTAAATAGTCCTGCTCTGTGGGGCTGTAAATGCTTTGTAAAGGGTAAGGGAAGTAAAATAATGTCCATCAAACTGTTTTGAGATTGATGGGGGAAATGGAACAACATAAATATTAAGTAGCAAGATTATTAATAGGTACCATTTATTGGGAATTTTTAAAGTGCTTTGTGTTCAACTATTATAAATTGACAAAAGAGGAAAAATCTACACTTGAGCAAGAAAGGTAAGCTAACTTGTTTACTGGATATAGATCTCTAGTTCACTGCTGTCTTAGGTCATCAGTAACTAAAATGATCAGCAAAGACAGGAGTTTGGATGTGGAAGCTGCAATGGCAGGATGCCAGTGTAAATTAAAGCAGGGGCCAGAGCTGGCCCTTTGTGTACAGTCAACCTGTCCTGGTACAGAGCAGACTCTTAAGTTTTGTTACAGCTGATATCAAAGTTCTTTAATTTTTTTTTTTTTTTTGGTACCGGGCATTAAACTCAGGTCCTTGTGCTTGCGAGGCAAGCGGCAGAACCACTGAGCTAAATCCCCGGCCCCCACAGTTCTTTAATTTGACAAAGATTTGCTCAAGATGGGCCAGACACTATGCTGGACACTGGGGAGACTGATAAACAGAAGAGATGACAGATAAATAAATGACAAGCTAACACACCATTCTTGTGTGGAGACTCCCTGTTAGCAGAGCAGTGGCTTTCAAACGGAATCATCCACCAGTATCCCCTGGAGGGCTTTTTAGGTCCCTCCCCCCTGGGGTATGGCCAAGCATTTGTGATTTAATCTGTTCCTGGGTAGTACAGAGGCCCTGTCTGTGTGCCCTACTTCAAAAACTATTACCAGCAGGATGTCTGCACAGGCTGCCATCAACAAAGAGAGGAAGAGGTTTTTGGGAGCTAAGGGTGAGCTCTGAACAATGTATCTCCCAAACTGATGTAATCCAGCTAGGAGTATGGATGTTTCCATGTGGATAGATGAGGAAAGAAGACCTTGCTGAGCTCCTTGTCATCTGTCAGGCCTGGAGGTGGGTACAGTGCATGAGTTATTCCATTAAATATGCCTGACTTTACAGTATCCTATCACTGATGAGGAATGTGTGGCATTGAGAGATGATGTAAGTCACTTAATGATCACCATGGCCAATGCATCAACTGGAGTTCTCCAGAGAAACAGAACTGAGAGGAGATACATCTCTATAGATGTAAGATTCACGGATTTATTTTAGGGAACTGGCTCATGGGACCATGAGGGTTGACAAATACAAAATGTGTAGCACAAGACAGAGGTGGGAATTCAGGCACAGTTTCTACACCACAATCTTGAAGCAGAATTCCTTGTGTTGTGGAAAGCTTTACTCTTTTAAAGACTTCCTCAGACAGGGCAAGGCCCACCCTCATCTCCCTGACTTAAAGTCAGCTACTGTGGATGCAGCCACAGACACAGAAATATCTGCACAGCAGCACTGGACTAGGGTTTGAACCAGTGCCTGGGCAACATGGCACAGCCACAATGACACACAAAACCAAATGTCACAACTGGTCATGGGTGAAACCCACTTTTAAGGTTTGACTTCACCCCATTCCCCTGGCCTAGGATCCTCACAGAGTAAGGCTGGGAACCACGGGCTCTTGCCCGAAGAAAGGAGATATACACCTGGAACACAGGGTCAATTTAAACACAGGTACCTTTGCCCTTGCATTTGACCTGGCTTCCTTCGTGGGGAAGTATCAGATAGAGTAATGTGCCATTTTCCTCATACTATTCAGGCATTTCTGTGCAGCAACAATCTGCAGCATCCCACTCCATTTTTAACCTGGCTGTGAATGAAGGGTTTGTAGTAGACTGGCCCATAGCCTTTCAAAGCTGTTCTTCTCTCAGAATGGGTGCTCCGTGGACAGTTCTTCCATCTCCCTTCACCCCTCTGTCTTTGCCAGTGCTGAGGCAAGGGGCTCAAGGGGTGCTCACATGCCTTTTTCTGGGTCACTTCAATTTTCTTTTTTAGATCTGGTTTTGACAATAATTATACATATTTGTGAGGTTAAACAAGGGTATTTCACTTCTGCTTCTTGTGAAATACAGCATTTCCTTTAAGGATTTAGCACCACCTGGTGACCAGAAGCATTCCACAGCAGTTTCCCTCTGAGCGGGGACAGACTCGGACTTGCCTGGGCATGTGTTCCTTCAATGGAGATCAAAAAAGTCTCTTGGTGTGTATGATGTGTGTGTGTGTGTGTGTGTGTGTTGTGTGTGTGTGTGGTGTGTGCAGTGAATGTGTCGTGTGTATGAGCGCATAGTACATGTGTGTGTAGTGTGTGGTATGTGCACACATACACTGCATGTGTTGTGTATGAGCGTGTGGTATGTGTGTTGATATGTGGTATGTGTCTGTGCCTGTGTGTGGTATGTGGTATACATATGGCGTATAGTGTGCAGTGTGTGAAGTGTATGTGTGATGTGTTCTGTGTGATCTGTGTGGTGTACAGTGTTTAGTGGGGGTGTGTATGTGATGCATTTTGTGTGGTGTATGGTATGGTGTTAAGTGTGTGTGGTATGCAGTATGTGTGACATTTATGTGTGTACTGTGTTTTGTGTGGTGTGTGATGTATATGGCGTGTACTGTGAGATGTGTATGTGTGATGTTTTTTATGTGTTATGATATGTAGTGTGGTGTGTAGAGTATGCAACAAGTATATGTGTGCAGTCTTTTGTGTAGTGTGAATAGTGTGGTATGTGGTGTGTGTGATATATTTGTGTATATGTGTGACAACACGTTTCTATAAACATGTTTCACACACTACCTAGTTGTTTTAACAGCTCATTTATGAAGTCTGGTACACAGGGTATGGACTTGCGAGTTCAGATGAGGAATTGACATTGAGAAATCTGTTTAGCAAGTGCCAGGATCCCAAGACCCAGTGGGAGCCACTTTTAGGGAGACATTTCTGATTCACTTGTCAAGGCGAGGACTTTGGCACAGGTTCAGGGGAGGACTGACACTGGCTGAGGCCAAAATCAGAGATCTCAGGGGACGCATTGCACTGTGACCCTCGGTGCCCTGGCTTCTGGAGGGAGGAAGCCCTGTGCTGCACTGCAGCAGGCACTTGGTACTGCCTGTCCTGGAGCGACAGTCCCAGCAGAGGAGAGTACAGGGTGCATCTTGGAGAGACAGGGGCCTGGGTCTGGCAGTGAGAATCTGTCTGCAAAGGTGCATCCAATGTGTCACCGCTGGTTTGTCTCTCCTGGAATGCACACTGAGATCTGCTTGCCAGTGCAGCAATGCTGAGAGGTGGGGCCTTTGAGAGGAATTACTAATCCGTATTAGTTCTCTTGTTTATAAAACAGATCAGTATCTTTGTCCCCTCCCTCTCTTCTCCACACGCCCTTTTCTGCCACGAGTTGAACTGCCATAAGGCCCTTGGGAGAAGCTGAGCAGATGACGGTGCCACACTCAGACTTCCCTAATTGTGAGCCAAATCTCTCTCTCTCTTTTTTTTTTAAAATAAATTACTCAGTCTCAGTTATTCTGTTATGGCAATAGAAAATAGACTAAAAGAGCCAGGGTGTGTGAGGCATGCTTTCACTTGTCTTTCAATCTTTCCTTTCATTTTCTCTCTGCAGTGCCTGACATTTTTTAACATCCAGTCTTAAAAAAAACCCTTAAACTCCAAAGTTTTACCATTCAGTAACACTTTACAACCTATAAAATGTATCACATGCATTCTCATTTCATTATTTATAGCTCAGTAGATCTTACTGGCCCCATGCGGCAGGGGAGGAAAAAGGCCTGTAAGCAATTGAATGGCTGGGTTGGAAGTGAAGGAAATCAAACTGATTCTTTTGACGACCAGCCCAGGGCCATTTCTGCTCCCCACAGCAAACCTTTTCTCAGAGGCTAAGTGCTTTGGAAAGGCACTACAGAGAGTTTGGTGTCATCCTCAGCATTTATTTTGCTCTCTGGGATGGAGTGGTGAGCTGGGGGGAGGCACTTACTCTAATGGAGATCTATCACCACCATTCTGTCCTGTCTGCACATCCATTTGTTTGTGTTGGGAGTCAAGGACTCAGAAGTGGCATCAATAAAGCTGTTTTATTTAAACCAAAAGTGATTCAGGAAATACACCCCGAAGTAACTGGGGATCTAGATTTCTGGAGGTAGTAAATTTCACTCATCTTCCTCTTTGGGGACTGCACTTGAATGACAGCAAAAAATGGCCAAGGAATGGGGGTGGGGCAAATATCTCCAAGAATTCAGGCTCTCTGGACCCTTGCTGCTTTACCTCCTCTATGAGGGAGGCACAGCCTGTAGCTCAGTCTCTGGCGATAGAGTGGAGGAGCTGGGTAGGAATGGAAATAAGATACATTCACTTGGAGATGAGCCATCTCCTGTCTTTATTGCTGGCCTCAGGCTCGAGTTCCCTCTGAGGGGGCTTTCTGCACCCACCCTCTGCCCACTGAACACCTCTGTGAAATTGCCCACATTGAACTTCTGGCTCCCTGATCAAGCTGTTTTGTTCCTGTGTTTCTTTTTCCAGTGGATGGCACCAATTTCCCAAGTGGGAAATCTGACTACTTCTCCCAACCCATCTTTTGATTTGTTGCCAGGCTCTGGGTCTGTGTGCACAAGGATATCACTCCACTCCCCTCCTTGTGCCATCCCTTGTGGCTCTCAGGTCCTGCACTGCCAGCACCCGGAGCCCACCTCAGGACTAAGGTTCAGTTCCTCTACTGCCAGGAATACTGGCTGCTGATGAGTCTCAGCTGAGATCTGAGACACAATCCAGGGATTGACCACAGTCACTGGGCTCTACTCTGTTCAAGTGGCAGTCTGCATGAGGGCAGGGCAGCTCACATCCAGTGACAGAGGATGTGCTCTAAAGCTTGGCCTCATGTCTCCTGATCTCAAGGCAGACAACTCTCAAGAGCCAACTCAGGATGCTGGGGATGTGGCTCAGTGATAGAGCCCTTGCCTGCATCCCCAAGGCCCTGGGTTTGATTCCTAGCACTGAAGGAATGGGTGGGAACCATTTCATTTCCCAAACTAACCACCCTCAGACTTCTGATGCTTCCACACCACTGTTGGTTCAGCCTATCCCTCCGTCTACTCTGGCCACCTCTGCTTCCTTTAAGGTGTGCCTGAGAGCACTCCAAGATGCTTCCTGCACAGAGTCTCAGAATCTGTTTTCTCAAGAACCTGCCTTATGACAGTTAGTACTTGGAGCTATCCTTGGACTTTGAAAATGGGGCCAGAGTTAGCATCTTCCTCCTGGAGGCCAAAACTGGGCCGTGCATATCTGGATGAGACAGAGCACTGGAAGATTGAAAGGGGCTCTGGGCAGCAAGGGAACTGCTGCTCTGTGAGCCATTCTGCCCCTGGAGCTGTCCAAACAGGCCGGAACCTGTGGGATTACAGGTATCCCTGGGTGGGAGAATTTATTGCAACCCAGTAAATGAATCCCAATACAGGTCTCTAGCACTCTTCACTGAGACTGATGCACATTTGAAAAAGATCCTCTGGCATGCTACTGAGACCTACAGATGGAGTTTCTGAGCGGCAGTCCATCAGAAGAGGGACTTGGGACCGCCAGGATTGGGCACAAGCAGGATCACAGGGCACTCAGAAATTGCACCAGCAGGTGGCCCAGACGCCCCAGTTATGTACCACTGTGGCACTGCCACTTCTGCTTGGGCTCACAACCATGACCCTGTGGTGAGGGCAGGGCTGGGGGATTCTTTGGGGCCTGATGAGAGATCCTAGCTTGGTGCACAATTGAGTTTGTCAAGCATGTTCGTGCAAGCCCAAGACAGATGGCTGCTGTTCACTAATCTCTCTCTAGTGTTGGAAGAGTGGTGAGGGGAAATCCTCTCAATGAGCAGAGCTTTAGGCAATGCACTTGCTATGGCTGGAATGTTTTTGTTCTCCTAAGATTCATATGCTGAAATGTAATTACCAATGTGTCAGTATTAGGAAGTGAGGTCCTTTCACAGGTGATTAGATCATGAAGTAGGATGAAAGGCATGAAAAGAGAAAATCTGGACTAGCAAGAGAAGGACATTTGCAGAGGAGGCATGTTGTAGACCTATGGGAGGGAGTATGAAATGTGAGCATCTTTGTACAACATATTGATGTTCATAAGACAGCAGTCATCACAGAAGCTTTCTTGAACAACCAGACAGCACGATCCTGATATTTGACCTTTGCTAGGATCTATGTCTGGCCACATCAGTCCTGCTTCAATAAGCTTATGAGTGTAGCAATTGTGGGTGTAAAAGAAAGCTCTTCCAAGGCCCTACCACTCATCTGCCAAGGTTGAGGTTGCTGCTCCCATTGCCAATGTGTAAGCTGCCATCAATAAAGGCCAGCACTGAGTCCTTAGCATGGCTCCATCCCTCAAGGAGACCAATGAGCCAACTGATATCAATTACATGTCACTCTGGAAGGGGAAAAAAATTCTATCTTACAGGAATTTTCTGCTATTCTGGCATGTTTGCCTTTCTTGACAACAAATTTTCAGGCAATTCTACCATGTGCAGGCTCACAGGGCCCCTCATAACACCGCACTGGACCAAAGACACCCACTCATGGTGAAGGAGATGTCACAGGAGGCACATGACCGGAAACTCTGGTCCTACCCTATATCATACTACACGGAAGCCATTGACGGATGAGTTATGGACCAGTCTTCAACATGGAGCTGAGATATCCTGTGAGATGGGAGCTGTCCTCTAAGGTGAGGTTCGCATGCTAAATCAACAACCCCCATGTGGTGCCATGTCTCCAGTACATGGAATACAGTGGTTCAGGAATCAAGGACTGGAAGCAGAAATAGTCCCATTGATCATGACTGCCAGTGACCCACTGAGGAATGTGTGTTCTCTACCTGTGCAGCTTGGCCTTGCAGATATATATGTCTTGGTTTCCATCATGGGAACACTTCTAGCAGAGAACAAACCAAGAGTTCTAGGAAACTTCAAACCATGGCAGCCACCCTATCACTTCATATTTCATTTGCTAAGTCACTGGCAGGTAAGGCAAAGAGTCACCATCCTGGCAGGGGTACTGATCATCAGGAGCAGGGAGTGCTGTGGCTGAATAATAGAGTATATCCATGGGCAGGATACATTTGGCACCTCTGTGACTCACTGTGTCATCTTTTGGTACCCTGTTGTCATAACAAATAATCAATTATGGTGATCCTGGTTTTATAATGGCATATAACCAGGACCTTGGACCCATCAGAGGTGAGCATCTATGCAACCCCACCAGGTAACCACCTGGAGGTGCTGATCTGAGGGTGGGGAATGTAGAATGGGCAGTAGAGAAGGGAGAGCTAGTAAGAGTCACTTGCAATCTCAAGACCATCTGCAGCAGCAGTGTGAACTGCCTCACCTTTCATTTCTACACTTCTCTAATTTTTTCCTGTTCTAGGGAACAAATGTCTCTAGGCAGTGCAAGGGTAGGCTGCAGTGGACACAGACCGACCAGATCCTTTGTCTAGGACTGGGCCACTCATTTCCCCTGACACTGGCTCTGTTAGTCCCAGATGGTTTTCTGCTCAGTCTGTCCAGGAACTGTGTGCTGAAGAAAACTCCTTCATCCAGGGCATACATACTCTAGTGGGCAGGGAGGAGAAGAGAGTGGCTCACATCCCAGAACTGGTCTATACACGGGGATATAAAACCCAGCCCTCCTACCCTATGCTCAACAACTCTGAAAGGCCAGCCTTGCTCAAGGTGTTACAGGACTGGCCGTTGTAACTGCAGTACCCTTTCTGCCACCAAATCTCAAGAATCTCAGTTTTCTTCCTGGAAAACACTACCTATTATTTACCATCTGTTATGAATTATTTTTCTTATAGTTAGTGATCTTTGAAAAACATCAACCTGATGATGTCAATCTTAGAATCCTTTCATGCTTTCTCATTGCCTTTAGCATCAACCTTCATAATGTGACTTATAAGGCTCCTTACTTGTTGGCCTCTTCCCACATCTCTAGGTTGGCCTATTGCCATCTGCTTCCATGTTATATCAAAATTAAGTGAGCTTCTTTCACTTTGCTGAATGTGCCATTTTCTTTTATCTCTAGAAGTCGGCATATCTTGTTTCTCTTCCTAGAGCATTCTTAGGTACCTTCCTTGCTTGAATAGCTTCTCCATAAAGGCCTCACATTTCACTTCTTCCAGTGAATCATTCTTTGAACCCCTCAGAAGACTGGTTGGATGTCACTTCTATGTGTCTGTGGCATCTTGAGTCTCCTGTCTTGTGCATCTTGGCATACAATATTTTAATTATTTGTTTAATTGTTCTTCTTTTGCTTTACTAGATTATAAACCTCATAAGGTAAGAGGCCATGTCTGCTTTCATTAATGTTGTATCTGTAATGGTGAATTGTACATAATAAGTACTTTATGAATGTTGATAGAATATCCTTATTTTTCCTTATTTCCATTGATTACATAGGTTAAAAGGCACACAAGGTACAAATGTACAAAGTATAACCAAAATTCCACCTATGGAATTGCTATGGATTTGAATGATTCAAACCTCAATTCAAAATTCATGTTGAATTTAACTGCCATTGGAACAATATTAGGAAGTGGGATCCTTAAGAGATGATTAGACCATAAGGGTACCACCTCCCAGGTGGGACAACAAGGGTGAGTTTGGTTCTCTCTTGGCCTTCATCTTCTGCCATGAAGCAACCCAAGTCTCTGGCCAGGTACTGGCCCTTGATCTAGGACTCCCAGACTTCAGAGCTGTGAGCCAACAAATTTCTTTTCATTCTAAACAATGCAGTCTCCAGTGTTCTTTTACAGCAGCAAAAAATGGATTAAGACAGATGTTTTTAAATTTTTAAAGAAAAACTAATTCTCAATGTTTAAAAATACATGTCTATATTAAATATTATAAACAAATGGATTTGAGGCACTGAAAAATAAAAAATCAAGCTGAAAAGCTGATACCACTGGGGTCTGCTATAGTTTGGATCTTGAATGTCCTCCAAAGGCCCAGGTGTTAATGGCTTGGTCCCCAGGTGGTGCTGCTGGGAAGTGGTGGAACCTTTCAGAGGTGGGGACTTGTCATTCATTCAACAAATATTTAATGAGTAGCAACTATGTGCCAGGTGCTGGAGGATATTGATGTTACTGTCACAAACCCTGCACTAACAAATTCAGTCTTTTCGCAAAGAGAGAGGGAAATAATATTTCAGTGTGCTGAATATGCAACATTGGTATGTGCAATTGTCTTAAAGCATAGAGAAGGTTATGGGGTGGGCAGATATTTCATGGAGGAATAGATTTATGATCTGGGCCTTGATGGTTGAGTAGGAGCTTGGCAGGCAGGGATGGATACAGTCTTCTTAGACACTGTCTATTTATTAACATGAGAGAACAGTCACTGTTTCCAAACTACTTTGGTCAGGCATAGCCACTGAAATAGATTTCCTCTGTGGCTTTAGTGTCATTAAAGATTGAGGTCTCAGTTTGCCCTTCCATTAAATAGGGAGACTAACAGTAACTACTCAGGACCACTGGGAGAATAAATCAATCTATGTGGTTTGCAAGAGCATGTGGTGAGTTAATAGGCACTGTTTAGGGGGAATACACGAAGGGACCCAGAACATGGGAAAGAACAGCAGGCAAGAATGAGAGAAAGCAAATTGGTCCAGACTCTCATTAGCCCGTGATGGATTGATCTTCTGTTGCTGATTTCCCAAACTCTCAGCACTTTCAACTTAAAGCTTGTTCAATATTTTAAAACCAATTTAAAATCAATTTTTGAGTTTGCTTTTTTTAATAAAAAATTATTGCATTAATCAAAAAATGCATTAAGTTTTGGGTCAAGCTGCCTAACCGATAGGAAAAGTTGATTGGACCCCAGAAGAAATGGGCTTGCCTGGCTGGAGAATGTAATATCAAAGAACAGAAACCAATCAGTGCTAAAGGGAAGAATAGTGGAAAGGAGTCACAAGTGGCTGAAAAGAAAAATGCTGCAAGTGAATTGAATTGGAAATAAGATGTGAAGAGGGATAATGAGAGTATTTTGTTAGTATTAGCAAAACTCAGACTTAAAGATGCATCTAAACCCTTTCTTTGTAAGGGGGACTCCAATTAGTTTTGATTGTTAGATGTGTGGAGTGATGTCTTTTCAAAGATTTGAGGTCAGTGGAAGTACAGGGGTTGTCTTCCCTGAGACCATTGCTGTCTGACAGAAAAGCAGGGAACAGAAATAAGGGAGTTCTATTAAAATAAAATCCTTCTCTCTGTTACCAAATGGAACTGGGTCTTGCAGTTTGATAAATCAGCTTGTTTGTTTCACCTCTTTCCACAGCCAAGAGTAACTATGGTTGAAATAAGGAAACCTTTGGAGCCCTGGGAAATTAGCCCACACAACTTGTAGGTTATTTTATATTCTCTTCTGTCCTCTGCCCTGACCTGAAGGGCTGACTCCAAGGGGCTTTGTCTCTAGGGTCTCTGTGGTTGGCTTTCAGTTGGGTATGGCCAGTAGGAGGCACTAGCAAGAAGAACTCAGAAGGTGTGGGAGAGAAGACAAGAGATGTCTGTCTGTGTTCCCGTCCTGCTTTGGGCCCATTTCTGGCCATGCTGGACCCTCCATGATTATTCCTCCTGTTATAAGGTCCTACACCTCAGAAAGTCCAGTTCACAGAGTTCATGAAGCGCCTTTTCCTCCTCCTGTCCCTTCTGGTGAGGATGATCCTGGTTCCCACTGATACTGGACTCCAAGGCCCACACTGGCTCCATCTGTGACCTTACCCCATGCTGCAGGTCATATTTTCCATTAATAGCTGTTCATGAGCTCATCCAATTTGAACCCACTGTCCCACGGGGCCTGACTGAATGGAGATTTAGGAAGCAGCAAAGGACCCAAGTGCTGTTCTCCAGTGACAGTTGACGAGCAGACTTTTTTTTTTCTTTTTTTTTTTTGGTTGGTTTGTTGATCTACTTTGTTTTCAGGTAAAAGGAATAGGAGGCTGGCCTTGTGATCAGGAGTTAGAAGCAAGAGTAGCCTAATCTAAACAAGATCTCTAGAGAGGGCAACCTCATTCTGTGTTATTTGTGGGCTAACCATGGCCTGGGTTAATGATACCTCTGTGGAATTGCTATAATGTCAACTGTTTGTGCATCCTTATAGTATTTAATGAAATAATAGAAACACTACAAAAGTAAGGTCTTTATCTTGCTCTTTGAGGGCCTAGAGCAATGTCTAAGTGATTAATACATATTTGTTAAATGAAATGATATCTTTTTCACTATAGATGCTACCATCATTCCATAAACATCTATTTAAATATCTATGTATCTGGTTTTGTCTTGGGCTAGGGATACAGGATTGAACAGAAGAGATTCTTGTCTGTACCTTTGTCCATGCAATGCTCCCTTCTGGAATTGTCTCTATCATCCATATCTTGTTTACTATTGATAATATATCTGCCATGGCTTCTACCAAGTGTATGTAATACACAGCTACATATTTGCTAAACTTGGGTTTCATGTATTTCTGTAAGCATTCATTTTCCTGCCAGCACCCTCAAGATTCTGAAGGGAAATATGCTTGAGTATTTTGCCAGAGACTAGCAGGCTGTGTAGCCCTTACAAAAACTTGATTTAATGTGATGATTGACACTGTAGACACAGTTCCCTTGATATTGACCATCTATGTCTAAGTTCAACTTTAACTTTCTTTTTCCCATTTTTCTGAGTTGAATATTGAGGTTTTAATGATTTTTTAAAGGAAAAAAACCTCTTTAATACTAAGATCGGTCGTTTCTTTTGGATGAAGAATGAATGGGATTCTGGGAGTCAGGGCCCTGGACCCCTCAAGGGTGAGCACTTCTCTCTCTCCTCTTTCTGTACTGTTTTCAAATAGACATTAGGGTACCACTTCTTAGAAGCCTTTGTCCTTGTCTGTGGCCCTAAGAGCATATGAGTGTAAATTGCTAGACTAACCCCATTTCTCAGACCCTTAGGCTCCACTCTCCTGGGATATAGTGAATCTGAGTCAGGGAGTCTCAGGCCATTATTATTCCTCCTTGTCAGTACCAAGTGAGCCTGGATTTGAATGTTCCTGAGCTAAAATAGATCAGCAGAAGGAGAATTTGCTTCTTCTGCTATGAAAATGGCAACTCATCCTTAAATTTCCTAATATGCTCATGGCCATCAGTTTAGGATCTGATGAGAAGATCTGAATTCACTAATTATATTTATTTAGTTATGCTAATATTGGATAAACACATCTGCAGAATACAGGAATATACTTCTTTATGCTCTCATTTTAGATCATTCAGATCTTTAACATTCTCTACTACAAAATTAAAATGTTCCGGAGTTTCTATGTCTACTTACTAGCTTCCTACAGAAGAAATGACTAGACGATTTATCTGTAAAGATTTGGTGTTTAAACCCTGTTAACATCTACATCAAGAGAAAAATAATGAGCAAATTTATCAACTGTGCTGAAGTTTTTACTTCTTTCCCCTAAGGTTTGGTTGATCATAATGAATAAATAAAAGAAAACACATTTGCATTTCCCTAAGCTTGATGTAGCACATTAGAGAGTAAGGTTCAGGAAACACGATCTTTACTTAATCAAGATGGAAATACAATTTAGCAGAGTTCATGTTATTGTTAAAAAATGATCTCCTTGTACATTATAATACTTCTGTAGAGATAGTCCCTGAGTCACAATGGTTTGGCTTTTGATTTTTCCACTTTCTACAGTGTTGTAAAAGCAACATTCAGTCAGTAGAAGTGTACTTGGAATTTTGAATGTCCGGCCTGCCCCTAGTTATGGATATGTACTATCAATCAGCTTGCTGGTGAAGCTGGACAGTGTCAGGGAGCCACAACTCCCAGTCACCCCCATGATCACCTGGGTAACAGCCAGGACTACAGTGTGCTGTGTCCCTGAGCTGTGATGTTAAGTAGGTTAGGGGTATTCAATGTATTTTTGTCCTAACAATATTTTCGATTTATGATGGGTTTATTGGGATGCAACCCTATGGTAAAGTGAGGAACATCTGTAAGTCATTCATAGAGATAATTTTCATTAAAGATTCTATACAAAGACACTTAAAAAAATAAAAGTAGGGAGAGTATTGATTTCTCTGATTTGGATATTGTTAAGTTGCTTTATCTCCCCTCTAAGGACACCTTTGATAACATTAACCTTATCCCCATTCCACACTCACCTGGGGAAAAACTATCATGGAATTACAAACACCCCAAATGGCTATAGAGTCTACATTGTGATCTGAGGAAATAGTGGTCATAGAAGTCAGAGCCCTATTGTTCCCAGGGCTTTGGCCTGTCACCCTGTGGCTTGGGTTTTCAGAATGGAACCTCCAGGCAGCAGCTCTTTTCCCCGCAGTGTCCTGAACCCTGCTTGAAAGGATGAGGAGGGCATTCTGTACCTGAGCACCTGCTCCTGAGGCTTCACATAGGGGGCTGCATTCTCCTTCGTGGTATACTTCCTTGCAGTCCCGGCAAAAGACAAACTGCAAAAGAACACACACATCAGGAACATTCGGTTACATTCAGCTACAACACATTTTCCTTTTTCCAAACTCATTATATTAATTCTCTGAATTGTGTGATGGTGTCTCTGTCAAATTCCTTTTTGTAAAAAGAAATCAAGCTATAATTTGATGTTATTGTTCACCATTAAGGTGTATTCTGAGTACTGTAGTGGGATTACAGAGAGTCACATTTCCTTACCTCCAAATGTTTCCAGTCCAATGGAAGATACAGTAGTGCAAAGGAACACCTGCAGCAAGGTGCTAAGGGTGTTAGGATGTGAGGAAAACAACTTACTTCCAGAGTGGATTCTTTTTTTTTGGTACCAGGGATTGAACTTGGGACCTCTCGCTTGCGAGGCGGGCAGTGGAACCACTGAGCTGAATCCCCAGCCCCCAGAGTGCATTCTTAATATTTGTTTGTATATGTTGAAGATTTCTATGAATGTGTCAGTGGACTATTATTTGTACTGAAAGCCTCTTATGGAAAGAAGAAATGGGTTGTTAAAGACTGAATTGTTTTTCACCCCTACTTCATGTTGAAGTCTCAGCCCCCAGTACTCCAGCATGTAACTGGATTTGGAGATAGGGCCTTAAAGTGGTGAGACTGGGGCTCTCATTTCATATGACTCCTAAACGTCCTTAGGAGATGAAGGCACAGACAAACACACTGAGTGAGGGGCATCTGGGAAGACACAAGGAGGAGGTGGCCATCTACAAGCCAAAGAGGGAGGCCTTAGAATAAATTACCCTGCTGACACACTGTTCTCAGGTTTCTGGCCTTGTGGATTATGAAAAACAAAGTTTCTGTTGTCAAGCCTCCCAGTCTGTGGTACTTGGTTATGGCAGCTGCTGGAAACTAGTACATGGGTTGCAGGAGGCTTTTCTACTAGCTTCATGCAGCATTTACACGCCATGGAGCCAAGATGCCAAGGGACACCTGACTTCTGAGACACCATGGGAAAGCCACTGAATGTCTGGAACACTCGAGATTTCCAGAGGCTTGAGGGTTCTCCAGCATCACCCAAGTATTTAGCTTGGTTTTGGTTAAGATAAGACTACTTTGTACTGAAAAGGGAAAACAATATAAACAGGATATATACAACATCAATTTTATTCCAAAAGACATTGCTCCTCCTGGGCTCATGAAGAACAGCCCACCCAAAGTGTTTTCCTTTTATGTCATCTTCACTATCTGAACAGAATTCTGTCCTTCCCTACATCCAATTCTAGGTTTTAAAAATAATCTGAAAATTGCTTTATTATCAGAAAATAAGAAACAAAAAATTAAAGCATTTTATAATGCAGTGATCTATAGAGATATGCCATAATTGAGCTTGAAACAACCACTTTCAGGGTACAAGTTGAATATCCCTTTTCTAAAATGTTTGGGATGAGGAGTATTACAAAGATTTTTCTTTTTTGATTTTGAAATTTTTGCACATACACAATGAAATACCTTGGGAATTTGATCCAAGTCTAAATATGATTCATTTGTTTTATACACATTTTACACAAATAACCTGAAGATAATTTTATACGTTATCTTCAGTGCACCCTGCATTTTGACTGTGACTTGTCACATGAGGTCAGGTGTGGGATTTTCTAGTTGTGGTATCATGCTGGTGCTTTAAAAGTTTCAGATTTTGCAGCATTCTTGATTTTTGGCTAGGGATGTTCAACTTGTGTTAAATTCTTCTCACAGCAGAGAAACTGAAGTGAAACATTGTGGGATTTCAATTTTACCAAAAGGTTCAGGGTGAAGAAAGAGAATGTGTGTCAGGATGTCCTTACACAAATCACCAGCATCCCCAGGTTTTAGTCCCTGACATTTTATTTTCTCTGAACTGAAAGTGAAAATAGTGAACAGTGAGGTGGGTCCTAGCATTTCCTATGGAGGTTTTCTTTTTCAAGCGTATCTGCTAATTTCTAGGTTTGCTTCAATCCCATCACTCTCTTCTGACACGCTCTGTTGGAACACTATGGACCGTAGGGTTCAGTCACCGAGATCATGCAATGTGATCTTGCTCACTGCTTTCAAGGGAAGCAAGTCTGATCTTCTGGCGTGACAAGAAAAGCACTTCACATCTTATTAGCCAGTGGATGAGATATAAAATCAGTTTCATGGTGCAGGAACACCCTGGAGGTTGATCAGTTTGTCAGAATAAATAGGCCTTTCTTGACACAAGGACATTAAATTCTTTCTCACCAGTATGGCAAAGAATGGACCATAAAGAAATAATAGAAAACGAAGAGTATATAAAAATTAAAGGTCTCTAATTCAGTATGGCAGGGGAAGTAAAGGCTGCAGGAACATGCCTAAGAATATTTAATTTAAATTGAGATATAGTGTTTCCTTATCAGTTAAATAACATGAATCTGTCTCAAGTAAAATGAGGAAATATCTAAAAGGTCTGATTCAATCTTGAAAGTGTTTTGGGGTTTTAAATCACATTATTTAGAACTCGAGGTCTCTGTATAAATGCATAGGGATTCAGTTCCCAAACTGTGCACCAAGGTACCCTAAGGTGCCACAACAAACTCGTAAGGGTGCACTAGAATATTTTAAAAACTTGAGGAAAACACAGTAACACTCAACATCTGTGAGTCACTAACTTAATTGTCCCCGGTGTTAATGGAAACTGTGTGCTCCTCCTTTCAGCGATATTGTATCACTACAAAGCTGGAATTTTTAGATATTACGATTAAAAGAAAACGTCAAAGAAAAACATACCACCAAAAAACAAATATACATATCTATTTGGATCAGGGCCATAATTATTTAAAAATAAAATAAAATTTTTTTCCAGTTTATGTGAACTAGTTTTTCAGATGATGCTATAGTTTATATTTAAAATGTCCGTCCAAAAGTCTCATGTGTTGGGAAAGTGTTTGGATCATGGGGCTCCATACTTCTCAGTAGATTCATCCACTGATGAGTTCAGTAGCTAAATATGCTGTTAGGAGGTGGGACCTAGTTGGAGGTGGGTCACTGGGGGCATGAGGTAGAAGGATGTACTTGTTCTTGGCTCCTCCCTTCTCTTTCTATTTCTTGGCTGCCATGGGATGAGCAGCTGTTCTCCATCAGGGCCTTCCACCTTGTTGTTTCTGCCTTGGAGCCAGGTGATTTTGGATGGAACCCACTGGAGACTGTAAGCCAAATTAACTTCTCTTTTAAGTTGTGAGTGTTAGATATTTTGTTCCAGCAATGGGAAAATGACGAATACAGATGACTATTAAATTGTTAAGATATTAATTATCTTATTATGCTGTTTGGACCTAAATCTTTAAAAACCAGAATTGTTAGGTATTTCTTTTGGCCTAGAGGTGCTATGAAAAATTTACCCAGCTGCTAAGGGCATGTGAACACAAGGAGTTTGGTGATGCCTGGTTTAGGCAGATATAAAACTCCTACTCAAGGGCAGGGATTTAGCTCAGTGGCACTGTGCCTGCCTCGTAAGCAAAAGGTCCAGAGTTTGATCTCTTGTACCCAAAGAAACCCCCTCCTTGAGATGATGTTTTGGGTCAGTTTGCAAATGCTATCTGTGGTACAGCTATTTACAGAGGAAGAGCTTGCTGAGGGGAAGACACCCAGATCCAACAATTTCAGTCTCACTGCAGACCTGCACGCCTCATACCTGGGGCACATACCTTCTTTGACCAACCATGTGGAAGGCTGCAATTTACTCAGGGACTAGCTATTCTTAACAAGGGCCTCACATTTGCTGAGGCTCCTTTAAGATACATCCTATCTCTCCAAGCCTTAGAAGCAGACATGAACTGAAGGGAGGAACCACCATCCATTTCTACAATGCACCTCTCCTGGATTATCTTCTCTTGAGAAAGAACTAACAAATGTTATCCACTTCCATAGTTTTTTTTTTTTTTAGAGAATTAAAAATGTCTTTTAAAATTATAAAAGTAACACAAACTTTAGTTCTCTAAACTCTATTTTCTCTTGTTAGACTTTATGAGAGAGCAATCAAATACATGAACCTGTACACTCTCCTATGATGTTGGATTTAGGTATCAACTTGGCTGGACCATAGCCTCCAGGTAATCAGTCCAACACTGATCCAGGTAAGAGGTAAGAAGTAGGTGTAAGATCTATAATCAGTAGCACAGTAGTAAAGAAGGGAGAGCACCCTAGGTAGGCTGAGTAAGGCTGATAGTAGCTGCTGAAAGCCTTAGGAGCAGAATTGAGGCTTTGCTGGGGAATCAGAGATTCTATCTGTGGACTCAGTATCAGGCTGTGCCCAGGATTTCCAGCCTGCCCTCTCTGAGGGCCTGCCCTGTGCATTTAAAGTCTGCCTGGCTAGTTCCACAACTAAGTAAGCCAATTCCTTGCAATATATATCTTCATATATATGTGTGTGTGCATGTATATGTCGATAGCCACATATACATGTGTATATGTATATATGTGTCAACCATATATATGTATTTGTGTCTGTGTGTATAGACATGTGCTCATATATTTAAGTATATGTATAAAACTATCCTACTCATCCTGCCTCTCTAGTGAAATCCTGGTTGACATAGCTCCTATACAAAAAGCTTAACTAGGTCAGTTTATTCCTTGTCTTTTGCAAAAGGACTGATGTAAAAAGAAACCTACCATTTAATCTGTCTGTGTCATTTACAGAATAGTAGTTCAAACCTCTTTCCATTTTTTTAAATCCTAAGAAGCTGAATGACAAATTCCTTTCATAATTCAATGCCAGAAAAAGGTCACATCCTCAATAGCGTGATTGTTTCCTTTTATTTGACAACAGACAAATGAACATGGTGACTCAGTAGTCTGATTCATGTGATCCAATTACACAAATGTGAGACTAATACATGATCCTTCAGGACATTTTCAAAACGGGAGACTGGTGTCAGAGTTCTCACTTACCTGTAGTAATTAGCTCAACCAAAGTGCTTTAAGATATGGTATAAGAAATGTTTAATAAAGACTTAATTCAATAAGTTATTTTTTACTAAGTAATTCCCAAGCCATACTTACTGTTGAAGTCATATTTTTGTCTTAAAACTAGTATATGTGAATACAGTCACGTTCTGTGCAAATACATTTCAGACAATGATGGGCCTCATTCATACACATGGTGGTCTCATCAGATTATAATGGACCTGAAAAATGTCTACTGCCTGTGAATACAGAGCTGAAGAGGCAAGAGAAAAGGAAACTTCAGGAGAAGAAAAGGACGAATCTCTTAGAAAATTTACAATGAAAGCTTATCTGAAGCTTTTGCAGACCTCAGCAAAAGTAGCCTGAAAAGATTCCACTGTGGACAGGTGTTCACTAATAGGAATGCTTATGGTGCATTATGAGCTTACAAGCCAGTCTACGATGAACAAACATGTGAAGCAAATGCTGTGGGCATGTCACTGAACAGAGTGACACATCCTCAGCAAGACCCCAAGCAGGACCCTCAGGAGGGCTCTGGAGGAAGGTCTTGTCATTCCAGGTGACAGCTCTAGGAGTGCTGTTGTCCCTGGAGACCTCCTAGTGCAACAAGATGTGCAGGTGGAAGACAGTGATGCCGATGATCTTGACCTTGTGCAAGCCTAGGTCAATGTATGTATTTGTGTTTTAGTTTTTAACAAAAGAGGTGTAAATATTATCTTAACTATTATAAAAATAGGGCTTCTAGAATAAAGATATAAAGAAAGAAGTTTTTGTACAGCTATATAATGGGTTTGTATTTTAAACTAAATGTTATTACAGAAAAGTCAAAGTTAAAAAATTAAAAGGTTGTATAAGACCTGGATGTGGTGGTGCTTATCTACAGTGCCAGGATTCTGGGAGGCTGAGGCAGGACGATTGCAAGTTCAAGCCCAGCCTGGCCAACTTAGTGACTTAATAAGATTCTGTCTCAAAATACAAAAATTAAAAAGTACAAAAGAGCCTGGGATGTAGCTTAGTGTGAAGGTTCTGAGTTCAATCTCTAGTATAGTAACAAATGTTTTATAAACTAGAAGCTACAATAAGGTACAGTTAATTTATTATTGAAAACAGAAGATTTAAAAAAATTAATTTAGTGTAGCCTAAGTGTATGGTGTTTATGAAGTCTACAGTAGCACACAGTAATATCCTGGGCTTTTACAGTCACCCTCTGTTCACTCACTGACTCACTCAGAGCTACTTCCAGTACAGTGAGCTCCATTCTCTATAAGTGGTATATACAGGCACACCCTTTAAAAAACTTCCCCACTATATGTTTAGATACACAGATACTTGCCATTGTGGCAAAACTGCCTCAATATTCAGTACAGTATTTGATATGCTGCACAGGTTTGTAGCCACGAGCAATGGGCTAACCCATCTCACCCAGATGAATAGCAGGCTGCATCATCCAGATCTGTGTAAGCATGTGCAGATGTTCCCACAATGTCAGAGTTGCCTAATAATGCATTTCTTGGGAGGTACTCCCATCATTACAGGATGCATGGCTGCATTTACTTTTAGGATGAGTAAAATTTTAGATCCAGGCAACATGTAAAAGAAGCATATTGTAATTCATGAAACAATGTAGAGATATTTATATTTTAAAAGGTCAGATATAGTTTAGTGTCTAAAAGTAAGTCAGAAAGACCAGGACATAGAGGCCCTTCTTTACTATTCTGTAATTTTAACATTCTTTGCTTTAGGTTTGCTCCTTCTGTGAAGCAGGCATAATAAGATAAGGAAGATTTAACAGTTTCTGGCACACAGTAAACACAATGTGTGGTTTTCTCGTAGGGTTACAATGCTTTATAAGCAGAAGTCTAAAGAACTGTAAGATAATAGTAAGCACTTTATTAGTTAAAGTAATTCCTAACATAGTGGAAAATAATGAGTGCTATGTGTAAATCTCAGGTGAAACTAGGACCCTCTTGGAAATGCCACATGTGTGAACTCCCCATAATTGTCAGGGGGCTTATGGCAAGGGAATGCTGGCCTCTTACTCATGTGTAAGCATGCAGAGCTATGTCACTGTCAATTCCCTTAGACAATTGTACCATGCGGGAGTTACAAGAATTGCCCTTTCATGGCACTCCTTCGACATCATGTCAGTGGAATTGTCAATCAATTGATGCTGGAGTCTGATTTCTCATATGAGACATGTTTAAAGGGCGATGTGCATATTTTCTTTTTCGCAGCATGGGCAGGAAGCAAATGAACAACTTCCAATGTGATCAGAACATTCAAGGACATGCTGATCAATAAAGCTGGGAGCCAGTGGGTACCTACAAGTAATGACCCCTAAAATAAGATTTTGATCCTTAAAGTTTGAGTGATCTCTATATGAAAGCTCAAATTTCTTTGTGCCTGTTTTCTGTCACAACTGCATCTGTTATAAAACCGTCCTATTGTGTGCCATTTATCTTTCTGTCACAGCTCTGAAGTTCTGTGTTAAAAGAACAGGAGAATCAAATACCATCTTAGGACCCCTTACTATAGTAAAGGGAAACATCAAAGTATGAAGCACACATTTGTACTTCTTGGGAACAGAAGAAATAAGATTCTTCTTGGTATGTGACTTTCCTGAAGGTGGCAGCAGAGCTATGTAAGTTCAGCCTCCGTGTGTTAAAATTAGCGTAGAAGAAGAGCAAGGGTCCCTGTGGGGTGACTGGCCTACTGATACATGCCCAACTCGTTCTGACAAGACAGTGCCACAGAGCGGAAACCGTGTTATATAATAACGCGCTAAAACAAGATTCTGAAAAAAAAGAAAGTGAAATTATTTCCTTTCAAGTACACAACATCTTAAAATCACAGAATCTCATGGTAGGAAGCAAGCTTAAACTGTGCCAAGCTCTAAATGCAAACAGACTAAGACAATCTTTTATATGCAATCTTCCAACAAAGAGGCTGAATATAGCTCAGTGGCCAAATTCCTCTGTATTTCTCAAACATATATTAATGATTGAAGGATGATTTAAAAATGGTCATCTAATTTCCCACAAAATTCCATGACATCTATCACCTTGCATCCCTGAAGGCATATTTGTTTTAGGTTTATCTTGAAAAGGTGCTTACTGTCCTTGGTTTCATTTCCATTTGTGGGAGCTCTTAAAGGAACTCTAAAAATTCCCTTTCCTCCACCATCAGCTATCTCATAGACTGCCCACTCAGTGCTGCAGGTGTGAAGTCTTCATTTAGGCACTCACTGTGAGTATCATGGAGTGAGAACCTTATCATCATCCAGCTCAGGACATGGGCTTCATAATGCAGGGCACGGGTCCTTTTAGCTTGCTGCTCCAGAGCCAACCAAAGGGGGACCTCAGCTTAAGAGACTTACTTAGTAAATGCTCTTGATGCTAGGGTGTTCCTCCTGGTGATGGTACTTCTATGAAATGAACTGTCCAATCTACAATTATGGACAAAGATATTTATGTCTACATCCTATCTCCCATAGTTATATTTTTAACTTAAAATATTTATTTGCCATTTTTTGAAACAATGGAATATGCAATTTGGGGGAAGTACTTGAATAATGTCTCCCTACTTTCTATTTATCACTCTTCTATTTTGCTCTTTATTTGTATATTTGTGCTCTCTCTCTCTCTCTCTCTGTATATATATTGTTTCTCCCATAAGAGAAACCATGCAATATTTAAGCTTGTGTTTCTCACTAATTTCACTTAACGTTATGTTCTCAAGTTGCATCCATTGACCTGTGAATGCCTCAAGTTTATGCTAATTTGATTCATTTATACTACCTGTTCATCTTAGTTTGTTGAAAATAAATTTTTGTGTTATTATGTTTGTTTCTTCTTTGTAAGAATCTGTTTGACCTACGTCTTATACTCCAAGTAACTACTTTGAAGATACTCAGTGATTAACTATTGTTATTCTCTCATTTTGTTGTGCAATTTTGCTTTATTTTCTCATATAATAAAAAAATTTATTGGCCATTTGTATTTATTCTTCTTGAAAAGCCTTACTGAGATATAATTTGCATAGTCATGGGTTTTTAAAAAGTTACATATTTTTTGAACAGATAGCACATAGATGCAAGCACAAATTCAAAAGGGTACATTGTGAAAAATAAGACTCCATTCTTCCTTGGTCAGTTAAAAAGCTTCCCAGAGATAACCAATGTTACTGTTTGAATGTGTATTTTACAGAAACATTTTATGCATTCAAACACACATATACACACACACTCTTTTTAAACAAAAGTGTACATAAAATACACATATTGTATGATGTAGTGTGTTCACCATCGTAGTTTTTTGTCTAATGCATCTTACAGGTTACTCTATATTGGTACCTTTTGAGCAGCTTTATTCTTCTTAAACGGCTGCCTAATATTCCAGTTGATAGATGTGCCTTGATTCATTTAACCAGCATCCTACGATGAGCACTTACATCTTTTCCATATTTTGCCATCAAAAACAAAGCCCAGGATTGTCCTTCAACCATAGGCCACTTTGCACATTTGAAAGGAAATCTGTTGGATGCATTTCTGGACATGAGGTAGCTGGGTCAAAGTGTGTGTGTGTGTGTGTGTGTTTGTCTGCCATATTTGTATTGCTTCTGTGCCCTCTATAGCATAGCAAGGTGTGTGAAGGCCCAGTCCCCGCCCCCAACATGGTGTTGCCAATCACTGCATTTGTCAAACCTCATTAAAAGAATCTCAAATAAATCCCAGCACCTTTGCTAAGAACTTTTTACACATGTTGTCTAATCACAGAGACATCTTCTTGGCCAAAGAAATAATTCCAGACCACTTCTAAGTATTGCCCATGCACTGAATTTGGATCAAGGTGACATGTGGCAGTCCTACGCTCCCTTTCCCAGTTCTTACTTCATGGAGCTCGTCATCTCCTGGGTCGTCCTGTCCTGCTTTGGACTGCTTGCTGGGAAAGGACTTTTGGTGGATTTACACACTGACAGCCAACATATTGGAGGTCCAATTTAGAGCGTAGGAACCAGGAGACAGGAAAGTATCAGGTTCCCTTTCATAGTGTATCCTAGACCTTAACTTGGCATATTTGGCCTTCAGTATCTCACACCAGGTACCTTACAGCAGCAGCCCACCAGGGGACAGAGGGAATTGGGGCAGGAACAATTTATGGCAGTGACTCCCTGTCTCCAACTCCTCACTCCCTTTCTTAAGTCTCTTCTCTGAAACCAGTCTAAAGAACAATTCCAATGATGATGGTCCCTGTCTTTCAAATTCCACAGCTCTTCCATTAGCTTCATGGTTTCCCTTGTTTCCAAAGGCTAAAGTAAGCTTTGGATGCATCTGGGGCTCTTGTAAGGATTTGATGACGATAATATTCACACCATCAATGTTTATCCATACAAACTTCTTGGTGGGCAAATTTCGGTCTCTGAAAATTCCCTTTAACATCTTGGAAGGTCTGCCCAATTTTGATTTCAAATCAGCATTTCCAAAACCTTACGGAGCAGTTGGCTCCTTTTAGAAATGGAGCACTGGTCACAGAGTATCAAATTCAACACCACTTTCAAATATTGCCATTCATTAGTGGACCCATTCAAATATTGCCATTAATTAGTGAACATGCTTGAATATGGCCATTCATTAGTAAAATGCACAGCATATGCCTTCTATAATTTTTAACTGGTCTCTAATCCTCGTGACCTTATCATTTACAATCTGTAGCAAGACACTAGACTCTGTAAAAATGATTACACTACGCCAGTAAAAATGTGAAATCTGAGCCATATGGCAATTTGAGCCCAATATGTCCGTGTGCCTGTGGGCATCCTTATGTTCTCTAGCACAACAGGGGAGATTAAATGCTTCCCCTGAACACCTGGGCCGGGTCCTTGGCAACTTAGGGCAAGGCCAGCTTTGGAAAGGGGCCCAACCATGTTGGTAGCACCTTACTAGCACATTTTAGAGATTCTTATCTTTGGAAGTTTTAAAGTTTATTAGTGACCAATAATTCTATCATCTATCTATCTATCTATTATCTATGTATCTATCTATCAAAACCTTTATTGGGTGTTTCATAGTCTCATAAGTGCTTTCGGGATATACCTCTTCAGGCCCCTCCCTCTTCCTTAACCTTGACCAAATGGGTCAAGGTATTTTCTCTCTGAGAATTCTTTCTTTCTTGCATAAACCTCTCCTAAAATGTTGTCCCTTCATAAGAAACTAGTTTTACCTATCTTGTCTTGTGAGTGTGTAATATTTTCCATCTTTTTCTTTTCTAAGTATCTGGAACATGGTAGGTAATTAATATCTGTAGCATGCCAGGTGCCCAGGTCAAGGAGCTTACTACCAGGGTTGATATTTACAAAGAATAGATGAGTTGGGGATCAACTGTGAACCATATGATACAAGTCAATAGTATGCACATTTGTGTACTACAGGATGCAAAACTTCAGAGGCTCATATAGCAGAGAGATCCAGGTGGTCTGTGGCAAATGACATTTTCTTTTCCGCCCCTGACATTTTATCCTTTGGATAGCAGCTCAAACCCCAGTTCTAACTGATGGCATCTCTGCTAACAACTTCTCAAAATCTACCCCAAACTCCCAACCTTTCTCTAAAGCTGCATGCTGCCTACTGTGTATTTCCATTTGGGTAAGCTGGAGTCTGTTGAAAGTCAAGTTAGCTCTGATTCCATGTGATTCCTGTGGAGGTGCCAGGGCCTCACAGGGTAATTGTCACAGAGGTGGAAATCAGCAAAGCTTTGCAGAGTTGAATGAGCAGTAGTAACTAGAAAAGTCTAAACTTCTAAGAAGTAGGAGGGTAGCAGCATGGTGTTAAAATGTAGGAATGAAAAGGGAGAGGTGAGCCCTAGAACCCCTAGAACCGTAGGAGTGAGAAATGAGCCACTGGGCCAGGGTGAATTCCTTAGCGACACTGGAGGCCAGAATTTGGGTCCAGTGTTGCAATAATTAGCCAGATTCTGAGGATAAGGTCATGGGCATGATGGGGTGGAGAAAGCTTCATGACATGGCTCAAAAATAGTTTGAAAACAGAAAAAAATAATGAAGATGCTAGGAAGATAGGGAGAGGAGCAAGGGTAAAGCCCCAGAGAAGGTCAAGGCCAGGGAATGCCAAACACTCTCAAACGATCAATGGCTTTCAAGGGAGAAGGATCAATTTTTGAGGCAAAATTCTAGGACAGCTCTCTGCTGATGAGAAGCCTGTCTGAAGGGATCTCTTTCTCCCCAATCTTCCTGACAAAGTGTAATACCAATAGAGATCTTCTAGAGACAAGTGGAAATCAGAGTTCAAGGCTGATATGGAAGCTGGAGCAGCCATCATCAGCAGAGCCTCCATGACCATGAACTGAAGGGAGCCCAGAAGGATGCAGTGGCACCAATCTGGGAATCTCCTGCTGCCTGGACAATGTTCCAAAACCAGCAGCATGAGCATCACCCAGAGCTTGTGAGAGAAGCAGAATCCTTCCCCTAAAGTACGAGGTCAGGGTCTACATTTTAACACGATCCCACTGAAGTAGAGAAAGCCTAATCTAGATCCATTCTTCAACCAAAAGTCACTGAGTACAAAACCATGTGGGAGGTGCCCTGGAATCTGTAAGAAAAGGTGACATATGGAATGATCCCTGCTTTTCTGAGAGTCCCACTTCTTCCTTTCCTCATTTGCTCTTTGCCTTGAGCATGGACTGTGTGTGAATGTCCACTTTGGGCACTCTCCCCATCTCAGAGAGTTCATAGGTAGCTGTGTCCTCATTGTGTGATGGAGATGAGGTTCCATGGGAACATAGGGCATGAATAGGAGGATGGGGGGTGAAGTGGGATGGTTTAAGTGTGCCAAGAATTGGGACCCTGAACAGCACCCATCCAAGGCCAGGGATGGCATAAATGCCAGGGCCTTGGGGGAAGAGTGGCATTTCTCACTCAGGACCAGGAGCTGGGGGAGGGACCAGAGCAAGAGACCATCAGGGCCAGGGCAGGAGACATGTTTTGGTGGCAGGTTGTGGGGCTCTGGTATGGCTGGGGCTGTAGGACCATGGCCATGGTGTGCAAACCAGGCTGAGCCAGCTCCCTGAGGCTAGTAGGGTCCAGTGAATGCACAAGAGAAAACTCACTTAGGAAATTAATTTGGAAACCTGGGAATGGATTACTAACAAACCCCAGCCAGAACAGACTCCAGCATAATTCTGTGTCACTTTTGTCTTCTTGATTTTAAAATGGTTGGTGAAAAGCCACTGTCCAGACCAGTGCTGACCAATCAAAATACCATAGCAGTAACATTAAAAGTTCTAGTAGCTCCATTAAAAGAGGAACGGTCTGGGGATGTAGCTCATGGATACAGCTCCTGCCTGGCAAGTGTGAGGCCCTGAGTTGGATTCCCAGTAAAAAAAAAAAAAAAAAGCCCAGATGAAGTTAAATTCAATACTGACTTAACATTTTAAAGGAATATCATTTCAACATGTCATTCATATGAGAATTGTTCCTGAGTTACTTTATGACTTTATGTCTTATTTATTTATTTACCAAGCTTTTGGAATCTGGTGCACATTTCACACTAGAAACATCTCTTGATTCAGTAGGGTAGCCCCAATCTACATGCTCAGGACCCTTGCCTGGCTGGTCCAGCCACGCTTACCAGAACAGGTCAGAAGATTCACTAGTGTGAAGACTGCCTGGATCATATAGAATAGCTGGCCAGGTGTGGGACCAGAGAACACAAGAAAGCAGAACACCTCCGACAATTTATAGATAAGTAGAGTTAGATAAGGACATCAGAGAAGTAAGAAAATTACCAGTTTTTAATGATTCAAATACTTTACATTCAAAGGTTTTTTTCTCCCTTGTAATAAAGGCTGCTCTATTTCTTTAGCCTTCACAAGAGTCGCATGAGTTCCATTTTGCACTGTGATGAAGCAAAGAATTGCAGGATACAATCAGTCAGATTAAAGAACATGAAATATGTCTTCAGTGAGGACATATGAGTTTTCCTGCCAAATCATTCTGAGTTATTTTTTAAAAGCAACCCAGAAAATAAGAACTGTTCAGGGTTATCTTGAACTTTCACCATGTCTCTGGGTGTCTGCTTTACCTGCTGGCTCACTTTGTCAATCTTGTACTAAGGATAGTGTCCAGACCATTACTCATGGAGGGGCCTGGGGGACTGTTGCTCCAAGCACACTTTGAACAAGCATCTGTTGCTGATGTCTGCAGTTCCATCCTTCCTTCCAAGGGGAATTTAGTATGTATAGAGTCACAGGAATCTACAATTCAAGTCAGATTCACTGCGACCCAGTATTATTACAGTCTGTCAATTACTTACTGGGTTTGGGTTAAAAACATTTGCTTTTGTATAGAAAACATCAAGCTAAGGACCTTGGTCTTAGCCACAGGACTTTCTTCTGTGATAAGTTCTTATAAATCTGTAATACTTTAGCACTAAAGAATTCATTTTATGAATTAAGAGTTTAGTTTGGATTTCACTCTTAAAGTGAAGGGTCCACTAAGAGAGAACCAGAAACAAATCATGGCAACTTCTCCAACACTTTCCCTGTGTGTGGCACCATTTGAAGCTGTTTTCTGAGGGTTCTGTTGGACCTCAGGTGATCTCTGCCCAGGGCCTTTGCCCTACATTATTATTCATGAACATTCCAGCTCAGAGTGGGAGAGAAGAAATGAGAGCTCCAGGCGGGACCTGAGATATTTATTCTCTCAAGGGCTAAGCCAGTTAATGCTTCTGTTTGTGTTGTTAAGGCCTCTTGGAGAAGGTTCACAGCTGGGCTGCTTAATAATGGTGGGAGCGTTTCCCACATTATCCTCCCTGATATGCATCTCTGCCCTGACTACAGACAATGCAGAAAGCCAGGAACACTTCAAGCAGCCCAGCAACTCCCACAGAGGCCCTGACAGCCTTCAGCCCTCACTGGGCTCTAGGACTCCTCTGCGTGCCTGTTGGCATAAGATACCGCTTGCCTGCCTAGGGATGCCAGCAGGAGGGGAAGCCAATGCCTTCAGCGACCTGAAACACCTTATCTCCCAGAAGCATTCACACCTTGCAGGTGTCTTACTAAATTATAAACTAAAAGGCAAATTCACCCTCCAACAAGATTTTTCCCCCTCTTGCAATTTTATTGCTTTACTAAAGAAGTAGAGAGCAAACTAATTAAGTGGCACCTAAAGAGCAAGACCTGGACTGGTCTGGGAGCTGCTGAGATAACAGGGGCTCTCAGGTGAGCAAATGAAATGCCATGGGCATGGCTGCCTCTTCATTAATAGCTTTTAGGTCCTATGACCAAGGGATGTTCAAAATGCCAAGTGACTATGAGCCAGCTCTCCCTTTTGTAGCACCCCTTCCTTCCCTCTTAGTTTAGGGCAAAGCCTATTCAGGACCATGGGGCCTTAGAATATCTGGATTGATCATATTTAGGGTGGGATAGCTCCTCCTTTTCTTCTGGCATTGTCCCTAATGGGGGTGGACATAATATTTTTCTGCATTTTAAGACATCACCCAATAACTTGGATCACAGCAAGCGAACGGGCATTTGGTGAACAGGGTATGAATAATGACAGTAACTTAACCCCTTATTCATTGACATTCCATCTCTGTCAGTGATGAGAACCAATCTCTAATAGGTGAATAGCTCATATAGGAGCCATCACTGCTGTCCTGTGGAGAGATGCACTGCACAGGCATTTGCAGAGATGCTGCTTCCTGTGGCCAGTGCACAGCTGTGGGAGCATAGGGAGGAAGGGCTAGGTTTGTCCCTGTGAAGCTCAGTCTCTGGGAACCACATGGGTCTCCTCTACTCCTGAACACTGCCTGTGGCCTTCCCTCTGCCCAGGGAACGCAAAGTGTGGGGCTGTGACTCTCAATTAGGAAACTACTTTGAGCAAACTCCCCTGAGTGCAGGCTTGGGCTTGATACTTCTGCATACTCCCTCTGTCCCAAAGCTACATGCATCCCCCCCAACTACACTCCCATTCTGTAAGGCTCAGCCTGTGTCCTGAGTGGGGCTGTCCCCAGCACCAGTCTCTGAGGAGGTACTGAATGAGGTTTATCTCAGGAGTGGGGAGAGACAGCTATAGACACCTCAACAGATAACTCCACTGCAGCAATGCACAGGGAATGGCCTGTTCTCTGCAGCAGTCTGGCCACATCCACAGCCTGGGTGACCCTGGGGGTCCCAGAGGGCAGATAAGATTAATCAGGATGCAAACAGGGCAGTCCTACAAAAGGAGCCAATATGGTCAGTGTCCATGTGCCCAGCTGGAGCGTGAACATTGTTTCTGGGCTTAATGATCCCAAAGGCACCAGTAAATGTAAGTAAATTAAGATGATAAAAATGTTTCAAGATTTCTCTCTGTTTATGTTACCTGTATATTTCTATGACTCTGTCCAAACAGACTTTTCTGTAGGGAAATGTACCATTGTGTGCATCATTCAGTGCACAGTGACACCAGTCAAAATGAAATACTCTTCATAGGAAGGCTATTTCGAAGGATGGAAATGCTCATTCAAGTAAGTCATGAAATGGCACAAACATCCACACCTTCCCCTTTATTATACAGAGAACCCAACACCCTCTGTCAAATCAGTAGCAACACAGCCATAAATACTGGGATGAAGTTCCAGTAGAATGTTCTCACATATGTTTATTATTTTATATTTTCACTGAAAGCAGGACAATAGACTAAATCAGTGATGGCAAACCTTTTAGAGACCAAGTGCCTAAACTGTAACCCCCAAACCACTTATTTATCAGAAAGTACCAACACTGCAATTAAACCTGAATATCTGATGCTTGGCTGCTGGGCTTATAGAAAGGACTCTGTGTGCCCACTGTGGCACATGTGCCATAGGTTCTCCACCACTGGACATCTCCTCCAACCTATGACTTTTTAGCCTGTGTACTGATTTTATGTCCCTAAACATCTCAAAGGACTTTAACTACAGTGGGTGGAACAGGCACAGTCATATAATAAATTTACAGTGGGACTTGGGGAAGTCATTAGTTGTCATTTGTCATCATATGTTCAGAGACCTCTTTTTTAAAGATGGTTATTCACTTGTGGCAGCTACAGTGCTTTGACTGTGAAGTATCCACCATGGGCATCTAGCTGGCTTTAGGGTTTGTGAAGAGAAACAGGGCTCCATGAGCCCCCAAAACCTGGCAGGCTGAAATTCAGTGTCACACAGGCTAAGATTCAGGATCAGACGGTGTGTGTGTGTGTGTGTGTGTGCTTAGGAAGTAGTGACAGAGAATCAAGAGAAGGATCAGGTGCACATCTTCACCTACCTACCAATGAGGCAGTTAAAATAGTGTATTAAAAGTGGAACTTTGCTGCCATAAATTTTGAAAAGAAAAAGCTTTTCTGTTGCTATGAGGAATGTCAAGTTTCAAGAATCTAAAGTAAACATATGAGGTATGATGAAAATGTATAGTGGATGTTTAAAATTATAGTAAAAGACACATTGCCATTAATCTTCAAAATATTCCCTCTTGCTTTGAATACACTTATCATTCTTGCCACTTTCTGAAGCACTTCTGGAAGTCCTCTTTTGTGAGTGTCTATATGAGGTGTGATAAAAATTATGATGAATGCTACTTCTGAGTGCCATCCAATGGAAAGACAGGCTTGAACAAACATTACGGTGTGTTCACATCTACCTTATTCACCAGATCTGGTACCATGTGACTTACGGCTCTTTCCCAAAGTCAAAATGGCCATAAAAGGTAAACACATTTTGGGTTGATTCAGGACATTAAGACCGACAGCCCAGGATAACTAAAGACACTCAGGGGCTCCAGAACTGCTTCAGAAAGTGGCAAGAAGTATGGGATAAATGTGTTTGAACTGAGGAGGAATTTTCTTTATTTTTTTGGCGGGGGGGATTCATGGCAATGTGTCTTTTACTGTAGTAAATTTTTTAAAAAATTAAACACTCACCATATTTTTGACCACACTGCATATATCTGATATGGGTTCAGCATTGGCAATAACCCAGGGATGGTAGTAAACAGCCTGTGGATGAGAATGATCCTCATACTTTCTATTTGCTTTTTTTCCCGAATCTGATTTGATCCAAGTCTTGGTTTATAATTAAATCTTTCCAATAATAGTCTCATTATTTTAAAGTCAGGAATTTTGGTCTGATGCTCTCTGAAAGGAAGCTGGAGCCTCCATTGTCATGTCAATCATTTTACTCAAATCCACCCATAATGTAAGGTGGGTTGCTTCTAAGGCTTTCTTTTGGAGATGTCAGCTCAATATAAAAACCTTTTTAATGCTTAAATCACCAGACTTACAGGAACTTCTTACCCTGTCCTTTTGAACTGTGTCCTAAGTGATGCTTTACACTCTCAGTATATGATCAGGATTTGAGTGCAATGCCTCAAGTGCATGGTCCTTATATGCCTTGAGTGTTGGTCCTTATATGGACCAGCAAAGTGACTTCTTAGTTAACATTAGCCCAGCGGAAGTAGTTTTAGGCTCAAGACAATGCAGTGACAGTCAACAAACAGTTTCCTAGATTCCCTTTCTCCAGTCATTTCCCTTCAACTCAGGCAAAGTGGATTCTCCTCTCATGTTTGCTGAGCAGCAAGCAGTTCAATGGAGGACAGCCAGTTTCTGTCAATCCGGGCTCCACACCACATCATGTTCAATGACATCGCCACAACTGTGGATATGCAGATCTGTAATCACTTTCCAGACAATGAATTCTTAGGTTAACACAATCATGCTGTCACTGAAGACTTCGGAAATGGGGCCAGAATAAAGAAGCATCACAGAATCAGGACATGGCTGCCCTGCTGACTCAGTCCCTGTGGGCATTGCCCACCAACTGTTTGGGCTCATCTGACATTTTTAATAAAATGGAACTTTAGAGGAGTAAAATCGAGACTTAATTTTAAGGTCATCAAAATGCATTTACCCAGAAACCTACATAATGAGTTGCTATATTAAAATTTCTTTATATTTTTATAAATATGTTTTTACAACTTTTTGTACCATGGGGAGTCATAATCTACATTAAAAAGTCATACCAAGATTATTATAATTTCTAAGAACAATGTGGATGTTAATTATTAGTGAATCATAACTACCTATAGGAATGCACTGGCTTGATGAGCAAGAAATAAAACTGCATCATTTGGCAAAAATGAAAAGGGAGGGGAATGGGAAAGTGAGCAACCCACAGTATGCTGAGGGAGGGTCTGCATACTGGGACATTTGCTTTCTGGGAGGCAATTTATAGGATTGCAATGCCTTAATTCTAAGATGGCATTAATTGCTAAAAGTACCATCAAATTTAATAGCTTGACAAAAGAAAGAAAAAGTTCTACCATTGCGATATCCATATTGTTTTAAAACATCATCTTGATTTCAGAAATGTTAAAACACATAAAAAGGTGCTTCTTGGAGCCAAGGATATGTTTTGTATGCAAAGCCTAAAAACACACCCACATGATATGACCTTTCTAGCAATTTTTTTATTCTAGAGAGAAATCAGTATTGTAGTAAAAATTAGTGCATAGGAAAATTATCACTATTCTGAAAGACAAATTATTCAAACAAATCATGGCACATTTTCATAAGTAGTCATCATTGAACATGGTATTAGAGAAATGTGACAATGTTTGTTATATTAGTAAGGGTGAAAAACTGGGAAAAAAAAGCATATTAGCACAAACCTGGGGGGGGGGGAGAGGGAGGGAGAGAGAAAGAGAGAGAGAGAGAAATCTAGAATGCTAGAATGCTATACAGCAATGAGTTAAAAACCCAACATCCAGCTACCTGGGATCTTGGTTGCTTTCTATTTTTTCCCTTTCATTTCTCCAGTTTTCTGACATTACTCAATGAGTATGTATTGCTTTTGTGATAATAACAACTTGTGCAGTTTTCATCTAACAAAGATATTTTGGATGAGCCTTTAAGTGCGCTCCTGGGCCCCAAACTGCTAAGGGTGGATGGCTGTGTGCACACTGGCCAGGCAGTCAGTGATGCTGTGAGTGGAGGCATAGTAAATGCAGGGCAGATGCTAAGGAAGCAAAGAGAGCTTGGAGGAAATGTTTGCAGATATTTTATCTATATAACATCACTTGGAATCATTCATGAATGTTAAAAGAGTCGAGAGATCCTATGCACAATGATACTTCTCCTGATTGCTTTATTAAAACACAATAGGGCTGGGGATTTAGCTCAGTGGTTTCACCGCCTCCTGCGCAAGCACAAGGGCCCGAGTTTGATCCCTGGTACCAAAAAAAAAAAAAAATTAGGAAGTAGCTAATGAATTCTTATCCAAAATGAGGTGGCCTTTGCCTGTTTACATACTATCCACCCAAATAGGTCACAATCATGCTGCAAGTCTCGCAGACATTGTAAAAAGGAAGTCCATTTTTCTTTTTTTTTCCCATCAAGTTTATTGGTACATTTTAGGTATAAAATACAGTTACATTTATCATTGGGATCTTGTACCTTTACATGATGTATCTTGGTGGAAGTCTATTTTTCAAACACAGCACCTACATGGTTGTGAATACTCCTCAATACTACAAACATTTTGGACAGGAAATCTCTGAGACTATTAGATCATTATGTGTTCTCTAGTGAGCCAGGCTATAATGGCCATATAGCTCCCAGAGTAGGATCTTGGGGAATGAATTACCAAATGGCACAGATAAACGTGGTGTGCTGACACTAACAGACAAATAAAAATGGAGAAGCCAGTCCTTTTGATGTGGCCCAAGGCATAGATGGAACTGGGAGAACTTTTAGTTTAAAGGAAAGTTTTGAGCTTGCTGGATAATTTTAGGTTGCCAGAAGGTTCAGTTGAGTCACATAAGACTGTCAGTATAAAAATTAGAGCAAGCCCAACCTTGGAATGATATTTTACAGGAAACAACAATCCATGGAAGAAGAATTCAATACCCTATTTGAAACCAGATCTCCTTCACAGTCCAATTGCCATCACCCTTCAACCTTCAGGACTAGCCTGAAGAAACACGCTCTCAATGGCAGCCTGCCTTCTTTTCATTACCAAGGTTCTTGCAATAGCCTCAGATCAATAGAAGTGCTATGTATCTATATAAATCTGAGTAGCAGATCCATTCTCATAAAGTTTACCTTGTCCTGATTTTCAGCTGAGAAGCAGAACTGAAAAGTATTTCAGGAAGATTAAATTCTGTCTTATGTATATTATGAACAAGAGTGCTACGCTGGGCACAGTGGCCATTCTTGTGCCAGGATGAAAAAGATCATAGGCACAGGTTCTGGGCACTCTGTGGATCTGCTAGGTCCGCAGCTTGGTACTTTCAGTGTCTGCTGCCCTTGACAAGGCTGATGGATGGGGAAAACTTCTAGCATTGGACTGGGATCAAGAAAGGAAAGGGGCCTGGGCAGCAAGGAGCAGGGACTCTGAGCATGGTGCTGAGAGTGAGGATGTGAGAGGTAGACGTGGGTTTCAGCTGTCAGCCTTACAGCAGAGGAGGTGGCCGGCTGTGACCTCTGGCAGCTGGCACAGATGTAGCTGTAAACCCTGCTGTTATCTATTGTCCCCTGTTCTTTTTTCAGTTTAGGAACATGAGGTCCTAGCTGTGAGAAGCAGTGCTTAGCCTTTCAGTGAGACTGGGGGCCTTTCCATCAACTTCAAGGAAACTCTCAGTTGGTGCCCTTGAGCCTGCACAGTCAGCTCCTAGCTGCCTCGCCTACTCTGAAACTGATGTTTCAAGGAGCCCTGGGTGAGAAGGGAAAGAGGGAGCTGTTGCTGGGCTCTGGTTCTCATCATGGGTCACATGGTTCCATGAGAGGAACCACATGTGGAGAGGAAATGCCATTGCAGGGGGTTTGGGGTAGAAAATCAGCAACCAGCATGTGGTACATGATTGTGGGGTGGAGAAAAGCACTATTGGAAGTACAAAGGGTAATCAAAATATGCAGTGAATGTTTAAATTAAAAAAATTAAAAGACAAATTGCCATGAATCTACCTCAAAATACTCCACCTCTGAACACACTTGTACTAGCCCACTGTACCAGCCACTTCCTGAAGCAGTTCTGGAAGTCTTCTCTCGTGAGTGCTGCCAAGTGCCATCCAGCAGAAAGGCAGCCTTGTAAAAACATTATGGTGTGGCCCTCATCCACCCTATTAATCAGATGTGGCACCACATGACTTCTGGGTCTTCCCCAAAGTCAAAATGACCACAAAAGCTAAATATTTTGAATCAATCCAGGACATTAACATAGCCAAGACAGTGCAACTAAAGACACTCGCAACAAAGGATTTCCAGAACTGCCTCAGAAAGTGGCAAGAATGATGGGGAATATTTTGAGGTGGATTCATGGCAATGTGTCTTTTACTATAATACATTTAAAAAATATTAAATATTTACTGTATTTTTTGATCATGTCTTGTATATAATCTATTCTCATTAAAATACTACATTAAGGCTCTAGATAGCAGTTACATCAAGCATGAGTGGATTGCTAAAACAATTGTTAAAATAATTTGAGATTTTTTTGAAGACAAAGAAACCTATACATGACAATGATAGCCACCCTATAGTGTGATGATATTTACAAATGCTGGCAAAAAACAGGAGATCTCATCCTGAAGCCATTTCCTTCATAGTGAAAGAATGCGGAACATGCATGCTGCTTTCTCTAAGTGATTTTATTGTGCAGATCAATAAGTTAATACTGTAAGCGATAATATAAACCATGGCAGTTTTTTCCAAGACACTTGTAAGCTCTGGTTTCATTGTGGGGCAAGATTTATTTCCTTTGTTTTGCTGATGAGACTCCAGAGACCCTCCTTCAGAATGTCTGGGTACCATGGCGACAGGCATGCCTGAAGAGATCAATACAGTGGCTGCCTGTGAGAGCTTGAGAGCTTAAAGTGGCCTGGGAATGCATCCATTCATTCATTCACTCATTCATTTATTCAACACATGCTTATTAAGTATCAACTGTGCATTTCTGATGTCTGGTGGAGGTAGAATTGGGGACAGAGATAAACAATTTGCTCTCACTTGGTTTCCTGACAGCTGGGCTAGAATATCTTGGGGATTGAGCTATATTTTGGGAGTGAATTAGGTTACTTTGGAAACTACATTACCCTTTCCAAACACCCAAATAACCCAGGAGGCCAGATGCACAGTTCTGTGTATGAGGGCCACGGTGCCCTTTCTGGTTGGCTATGGAAACCCTGAGTAACTGGATGGTGGCCTGCCAGGCACTGTCTGGAAGGTGCTATCACCTCTGCCTTCCTTGTACCATCATCTGGCTCTGCCTTCCTCATCCCTTCTCTGCCAGGATCTCCTTCCATTAGAAGAATGGTGATTTAAAACTCATCTATATATTACAAAAAAGGGAATAAAGATCATAGCAGTTCACCAGTCTATAATACAGGCTAACTGAATAAATTACAGAAAGCCCAGGGACCTGGCCAGCTCAGGAGGGAAGCCAAGGTAGGAACATTGCAGGGAGACCTGGGGAGAAGGTGGGGACCATGTAGGTTTAGGGGAGGTAGGAGAGCAAAACGGGGTGTGCTGAGAAGCCCTCAGAAGTAGGGGCAGGTATTTGGGTGTGGTGGTGCACGCCTATAATCCCAGAACTCAGGAGGCTAAGGTAGGAGGATCTCTGTGAGTTCGAGGCCAGCCTGGGCTCATGGTGAAACCCTGTCTCAAAACAACAACAACAATAAAAAAAACAAATAAATTAAAAAATAAATAAAAACAACAACAACAACAACAACAAAAAGTAGGGGCAGGGAAAGGAAGCTCTGTGTAGCACTGGTTGAGGTGGGTCCCAGTGTCACCTGAAACCTGGCCAGCCATGAAGAGCCAGGAGTTTCTGGTCATAAGATCCCCCATTAGTCAAGCTGAGGTTGGAGCCATGTGGTCATTCCTGGGGACCAGGATAACACCAAACAAATGAGATGTTGAATCTCTCTAGCTCTGAGGAAGTTAATTAAAAAATGGAATTTTTAATTAAAAGGAAAAGCTCCTGAGAGGAGAGAGAAGCATTTCCAGTGAGAAGGCAAGCGAGGTGGGCTGCACACAGCCCTCACCGTTCCTTCCTCTTTCCTGCTGCCTTGAGAGGGGGCTGAAGTGGGAATGGAAGAGGCAGCAGAAGAAGAAGGAGATAAGGGCTCAAGGAAGGAATGAAGTCTGAGTGGGGCAGCCAAGCAAGTGGAAAGTCCGACCTTTTTCCGGCATTGTTTCCTGGGTTGAGTGGGGCAGGTCAGTGAGGCAGGAACTGTGATTTTAATTCACATTCTCTCTTTGCTGCAAATCACTCTTAGGAGCATAAATTGTTAATTTTACTTCCAAAAGTACTGAAGATAGAGACCAGGACCACATCTTGATCTCCAACGCCATTGGCCAAGGTGGTTCCTGCCAGCATCATCTCCCCAAATGTTGGAGGCATGTACCTCATGTCCCTATTCCAGGCCAAGGCAGAAGGTGCTGGGTTTGGCCAAGGAAGCAGCCAGCCTCTGCTTTCTCCAGTGCTCTGTGTGCAGTCCTAATACCCGAGACTGTTTAAAGGGCTCGAGCCTTGTGCATATGAACCCAGTTCCTGAGATGGTTCTTGGTAGCCACCTGCAGCTTCTGCCCTGACATCCCACTATGCAAAATGTGCTATGAAAGGCTCTTCTCTCTGCTAAATTGTTACATCTTACTTAGGAGGCTAGCTCTACAATTATTTATTAACCATTAACCTTTTGGCTGAGACTTATTTTAAAAAGTAGAAAAAGTCAGGTAATTTGTGTTTTATCCTTCTGTTAATCTGTGTTCTCAATACTTCACAGAGTACAAAGATGATTTTTAAAAAAAATTACAGAGGAAAGTAATCTTTTCCCGATGAAGCTCAAGGCTCAACAGGCATAAAAGGCAAATTACTCTCCTCCACTAGAGGATGGTCTCCGTGGAGCAGGCTGCGGCTAAGTGGTGTGGGGAGAATCTGTAGTTGCCAAAGACTGTATTATGCATGGGCTGGAAATTAATCGGTTTCTGTTTTAAATACTAACTCTCTTATCATTCACAGGAAATTAAACTCAGCTTGAAAAGGAGGTAGGCATGTGAGGAATTCACTTTCTTCTACCTGAACATAGCTGACAGCCACTCCAAGGGAAGGACACACAGCTAGTCATTCTACAGGCGATGGAAGTTGCCACATCATTGTGTTCCCTGTTTCTTATTCACACTTTGATTGTGAGTGTGTAACAAACAGTCTTGGGGTAAAGGACAGCTCTGTGGTCCAACTGTAGGTCAGGGAATCTCATGAAAACCTTGGGGAGATCACAGGTAACTAACTCAACCAACAGCACCTAAAAAGGGCCCCTTAAAGAGTACTAATGACATAACCAGTGAAATCTTATTGGATCCTCACAGCACCATTCATACAGCTAGGCCTTATTTTCCACTCAAGCTCATTTTATAGATATGGAGGATTGAAACTCAGTGATTAGGGGCCTTGTCAAGGTTATATGGGGTGTACTTGAATAATTTGGTGAACATTTAAATTTAAAAAATTTATTACAGTAAAAGATATGTTTTGTTAATCCCCCTCAAAACACCTGGGCCCCTCCCTGCTAACACACTTATTCCATTGCCTCATACTGAAAGTCTTCTTCTGTGAGTGTTGTGGTTGTCCTGATGTCCTGAATTGATTCAAAATGCTGACCTTTCATGGTCATTTTGATTTTGGAGAAGAGCAAGAAGTCTTATGATGCCACCATTGAATAAGGTGGATGAAGACTCACCATAAAGTTTTTACAAGTCTGCCTTTCTGTTGGATGGCATGCAGCAGCACCATTCACCATATTTTTGATCATGCCTTGTAAAAATACTCAAGAAAGACTTTCAGAACTGCTTCAGAAAATGGCAAGAATGATGGAATGAGTGTACTTGAAGTGAAGGAGAGTCCTTGGAGGGGTATAAGTGTCAATATGTCCTTTAGAGTAATTAATTTGTAAAATTTATACATTCATTGTATGTTTTGATCAACCTTTGCACAGCTAGTTTGGACCCAAATCTAAGATAGAATGACTTTAAAGCACTACTGATGGAGGCAACCCTCTGGATGCAGTTGGAGGGTCCTGGCTTGCGTGGAACTTGCAGATCCAGGCTGCTTCAGACAGGCACCCCTCCAGACGCAGTTGGAGGGTCCCAGCTGGTGGTGTGGAACTTGCAGATCCAGCCCGTGCCCCGGCAGCAATCCACTGGATTCCCCACCCCCACCTCCACCCCGCTCCTCTGGCCTCTTGGCTGTAACTGACATCTGATTCCACACTACAAAGACACAGAGGACACCGGACCACCAGACCACTGTATTGGGTAAGTGGAGCGATCATCACCTCCCAACAGAATTGGGACTATCTTCAGGGGAAGGGCAGCTGGAACCTGCAGTACAACCCTGCAGAGTTCAACCCTACAGGAGGGCAGGGAGCTCAACTTGGGACCTGCAGCCAGAAATCTGCCTGAATCTCACAGGTCTACAACTGGCTTACTGAAACTCATTGACTTATATCTGCACTCTGCCACCCGTGTTGTCTATTGTGACAACAGAGACATACCCTGAAAGAGCCCTTTCATTTTTATTTTTATTTTTTATTTCCAAAATTAATATTATTGGTTTGTTTCTTTTTCCTCTTTTCTTTTCTTTTTTTTCCTCTTATCTTTAATTTTATTTTTCTTTTCTCCTACTCTTGGCAAAATTTTTTTCTTTCTTTTTTTTCTTCTCTCTCTTCTCTTTCCTTACTCTCTCTCTCTCACACAGACACACTGTCTTGCTGTCCCATATTGCTCATCTCCCTTTTTGTCCCTGTTCTGGCCCTCATTCGGAGTTCTTTATTTTTCTATTATTCTCTTTTTCCTTCTCGCCTGTGTCCTCTGGCCTCACTGCTAACCTTCCCCTATCCTTCTACCCATCTGTCCCTTCCTCCCCAACTCCTTCTAACTCCCCATCCTGAAGGGTAAAGTGTTATATTGAAGAGTTTACTCACTATAAACATATGTTGGTTTGGTCCTTGACCTTGATTTAATCCACACACTTAAAGGTGATAGATTAATAACTACCACAAAATGTTATTTTTTAAGATGCACTTGATGCAATGGTGTTGCTGATTGTATCACTTGGGCTAAGGTGTTGTTATTGATCTAGTCAGCGATCCTTCCTAGTATAAGGATAATGAGATAGCCTCAGAGTCATTAGAGGCTCAAAACTTAAAGACCAGCTATATCTGAAAGTCACCTCTGAGAAATCATTCCATAAAGGTTCTAATTACAAGCAAAACAGATACTTACAATAAGCAATTTCAAAGTATCAACCCAGGAGTTAAACCAAGGACAGTACCAAAAACAAAAATGAGAAGACATTTAAGCAAGGCACAACCTCAGACTTCCACCCCACCAAGGGTCCCTGGGGGAAATGAGGTGGAAAAGTCTGATAACCAACCACCTGGACACCCTGAACTGATAGCACAGGAAGTAACAAAACAGATGAATGAGGCTCTAGAAAAATTCAAAGCA